>JBCNJP010008140.1:0-14246 GCA_039602395.1 Deinandra increscens subsp. villosa
TCTTGGATTGTTTCGTTTTAGTTTCGTTGGGCCGGGTCGGGCCGAATCCGGGTTACGGGTTCGAGTTAAACAAGACGAGTCGTTTAAACGAGGCGGGTTTTTTTTTTTTTTTAATCACCGTAAAGGTCTTTAAATGATGATATCAATTGTTTTTATTTGATTATAAAAGGAAACAAATGAAATGTGATGACGGTTAATTATATGTATATATAGTCTTAACGTTTAAATAATTTTTATACGCGAATAGGGTTTATATAATTTTTCAGTTTATACTTTTTAGACTCGTTCGTTTTAAAACAATAAAACTTTAAAAAGTTTTGATGTAACAATCATCTAAAACGTTTGACGGTGATCGATGGATTATTTATAATACCGAGTTAGAAAGAAATATAAAAAGTTATTTTTATACACGTTTTTCTTTCCGGGTCGTTTTCCACTACAAACGTGGAAAATCGTCAATCACTTGATTTTGGCATGCATAATGTGTTACTAAAATGACAATTAGAGAGATTTATGTACGGATAAATAGTCAAAGTAACGGGTTTGACCTTGGAATTTGTTGAGTTGTCACAACCTTAATATACACGTATATTAGGTTGCGCATAAAAGATTCGCACTTGTTCATGTGCGGTTAGTAGCAGTGCACCCGAAGGTGAGTTTCACGGCCCCACTCTTTTCTTTTGGGGGAGAGAGCATGCAACATTATTTATTGTTTTTAGACAGCTTTCATATTTGTGCATATCACATGCACTAGATTGCTAAACTTACAAACGAAAGTCCTTACTAAATCGGACCGTTAATATGGAGATAGTGAGGTAATGTTGAGTAGTACTATTGGGATTGACAACCCCTTCTCAGCGGGCACGTGATGCACCACCCGACTGGCGGTCGGACTGAGAACGATATTAGCCTAACATACCGTTGTTTCGGGAGAAAATACGGGGAACGCAAAACACGTAAGGAATTTTCCTACACATTTTCAGTTAGCTTTGGTTGCGAACTATCTAGGTGACATGAAACTTTAGGCTAGCTACCTTGTGACACGAATTGAGAAAACTGATGAAGAGTTAAAGGAAAAGATTATGGAAGCATTACCAGACAAATGGGAAAATTATGTTTTGCTTATCACTCATGATAAAGAATACTCAACGTTGACATTTCATGAGCTTACTGGAAAGCTTCATGCTCGTGAAATGGAAATGTTAAATTCAAAGAAATCAACTGCTACCTTGCAACATCCTGAGTTGTATCATGGTGAAAATTCAGCAAGCATAAATGCTAAAGCTAAACCAAATTTGAATTCTGCACCAAGTGTAGCTTTTCTAGCTGGAGCTTCAGGAAATTCTGATAATAATTCTTCAAGAGGTTGCCATTTAACAATTCCGAATATTTCAACTCAAAGTGCTTTTTCGGCTGAATCAACGGAGGATTGTGCCAAAATGATTTCTACATTGATTTCATCATCTTTTGGTTTGATTCTCAAAAATGTCGCTGATGCAAAGTTAACTAGTGAGGATCTTGATGAACTTGATGATGATCAATTGACTGAATTGGATGTTTCGTGGCAATATGCTATGTTATGTCAACGGTCAAAGAGGTTTTTCAAGAAACATGGAAGACGTATTTCTGGTGACAAGTTGGGTTTTGACAAGTCAAAGTTAAAGTGTTATAACTGTCAACAACTTGGACATTTTGCCAAAGAATGTCAACAGAAATCTGCTACTTCACAATCATCCAAACCTGGTTTTACTCAACCATCTACAAGTAACACCGGCAAGACAACAGCTTTGACGGTTCAAAAAGATGGTGCTATTGATTGGGGTAAACAATTTGGATATGATTCATCAGCCTTAATAGTTACTCATGATTTGCAAGAAGATTATTGTTCGGATACTAGTTCTGATACTAGTTCAATTCCAAGTTCTTATGAATCTGCTGAAAACTTGGACAGTCTGATGAAGGAAAATGCTTTGTTGATGAAGAAGGTTCAACAATTGTCTGAGACATTTGATGTGATTAATTCAGAATTGAAGATTTCTAAAGAACATGAAACAGAGTTGTTTTTGAAGAATGAGGGTTTGGTTACTGAAATCAAAATATTGAATGAAGTTATAGATGTTTTGAAGCAAGATAAGAAGAAGGTTGAAACTTCAAAAGCTGAAATTTGTGAAGAAAAGGGTGAGTTAGTCAACGAAGTGAAGAAATGGAAGGAAGAGGCAGAAGATGCTGCAAATGATTTTCAAAATTTGTTTGATAAATCCAAAATTAAGCTTGATTTGCTTACTAAAAGTGTTGAAGAATCTGATACTAAAATTAAAGCATATCAAGTTGATATGGAAAAGTTGTTAGATGAGAAGCGAGAGTTGGTTAGGGTTCATAAGGTGCAAACTGCAAATCTGGAAATTCAAAAGAGAAATGAAGCTAAATTAAAGACGGAGTTACATGAAGGACTTGATAATCTTCGCTTACAAAAATTTGAAACTCACAAAGTTGCCAAGCGTTTGATTGCTAAAGAAAAGGAGTTTGGAGAAGCTCAACAGCAAATTTCTGATCTCAAAATTCAAGTTCTTGATGCTAAAAGACTTCTTAACAATGTTTCAAATTCTCAAGTTTTCACAAGCTTCTTAGCAAATGATGCAAATTTTGAAAGAATGTTTGATAAAACTGCATCACCTCCTGCTCATATCAAGGAAGCTTTCAAAGAAGTGAAGGAACATGTTGAGGATGTTGACTATTCAAAGACTTCATCTGCTACTTCTGAAGAAGCAAAGGTTGTGAAGAAGAAGAAAAACAAGAAGAACAAGAACAAGGTTTTGAAATCTGAAATTCCTCCAGCACCGAAGTTTGTTTCGGGTTCGTCTTCTGCTAATAATGAGAAGTCGGCTACATCCAGTGACAAAATTCAGTCTCAACCTGAAATTGATGAGACTATTTTCTATGATCAGAAGAAAATCACTGATATGAAAGCTGAATTCACAAGATTGGCTAAGAATGGACATCAGAGTTCAAATTCTGAGGAGAAGATATCTGGTAAACAAGTTGGTCTGGGATTTCATGAAAAGAAGGTTCGAGTTGAGAAGGTTCCAGCATCTGAAGCACAGAGTTTGAAGCAACTTAAAATGAAGCAAGTAAAGAAGGATGTCTTTAAAGCAGACAAGGTTCAACCCGAGCGGTTTTATAAACTCAAGGGTTCTAATCAATTGTTTTCTGACAAAGAATTTCCTCTTCATTGCGTTGATGCTCGGAAGATTTCAGAAGTTTTTATGAAAGCTGATATTTCATCTGCAAGCTCTCAATCTCGTAGCCCAACTTCTAAATGGGTGCATGATCATCGTCATCAGGTATATGATTATCATTCTGATCAGATTAGAGATATTCATGTATGTTCTTCGCAGGTACCTCAAAGATGGGATAAAACGACAAGAATTTGTTATATTTGCCGTCGCCCAGGGCATATGGCAAAAGATTGTCCCTCGCCTGCTGATTCATCACAAAGATTTCATAAGAAATCTGTTTGTGGTAAACCTGTCCAACCTAAGTTCTTTGATGAACAAGGCAGAGTTTTTGATGAAGTTGAGTCTACATTCTTTCAAAAACTAAAACGTTTTGTTCCAAAGTTTTCACAGGATCGAAATGTAGGTTCATCATCACAGTCACCTGTGACTGTTTCATTGAAAACTGAATTACCAAAACAACAAGAATGGAAACCTAAGGTGGTTTCAAAGCAAAACCAGGACACTGGTCGACCAGAAGTGATTCGCTTCGGGTCATTTGTGAACTAATCGGGTTGTCCAGTGTGCAGGTACTTCTAGAAGACCTATCGACGATTGAGAAATTGTTGATGGAGGAGTATTCTGCTTAATTTAAATTTAATGACAAATTTTTCTCAACTGCAAATTTTCTGTAGTCTAAAATCTGCAACATATCCGTGTTGATTGATCACTTTTATTTGTTTCCAAGTTTTTCTCCAAAAAGCCAAAAATAGAGTCTTGTTTTTGTGTAAAATGAAAATCAAATAGAGTTTTTATTTTAAGGGGGAGAATTGTAAGTAAGGGGGAGTAATTGAGCATGTCATGGAAAGAAGGTGAATACATGCAAAATATATAAGGAAGGAAGGTGAATACATGCACAATATAAAATTGTGAGAAATTGATCATTGGGAAATGATGGTACATTGGCATACGTATCTGACTCATGGATAGAGTAGATGAAAGGGCCATAAGATCATTGTTTGATGTGCTTGGTAGGCTCGACAAATCAGAAAGTATTCAGATGTGATATACACTAAATACTAATGCTTGACCATGTGGATAACATCTTGATGCGTATTTCATGACACAAAAGGAAAAATAAGTGTGAAAAGAGTAATGAGAAGTCACTGTGTACACATGTGTTCATTTTTCAAAGATTTAAACTTGTTTGATTTTCTTTATTTTGTCAAACGATCGGACTTTCTCTGCGTGTCGAAAGACCGACCTGATTGTTGTTCGTTTGATGTTCTGCTTTATTTTCTTTGGTGTTTCGTATAACTCATCGGACTTTCTCTGCGTGTACGGGAGTACCGACCTGATTGTTGTTGAGTTATACAACTTCAACTTGTTTTATTTTCTTTATTTTGTTAAATCCGAGGCCTTATCTGCGTATCGAAAGATCGACCTTAAGGTAGACGATTTAACGTTCTTATTTCTTTTTGCATGGAACACAGTTGACTGTATCATGAAAAATGCTATGCGTTGTGAAATTTCACAAATGCTATCACACAAAAGGAAAAGAAAGAAAAACAGAAAATGTCAGAATATGTCTGATAGTGTGGGATACACTGGTCAATGCAAATCTAATCAATACCTTAACATATCCAGATGTTATGAGTATGATTCTGTTTAAGCTTAAGATGGACAAATTATACCAGCAATCGGCATGACTTGTGTGCTTCAATTAATTGAAATTGAAGTGTAGTTCAGTGCGTTATGACCAATATGATCCTGTATAGTGATCTTTCTCATACCAAAAATAGTGTCTGATTTTGTATTACAATTTCATTTCATATCAAGAAAAGTACAAAAAGAGTTTTGGTGTGTTTTAATATAAACTTTCAAAAAGCCAAAAAGATTTTGTTTCTGCTTTATTTTTCGATCTGATCAACACGTGGTATAAAATCAATTTTCAAAATCGTATCTTGGAGTCTCAAAGAGACGTTTTGCGCCAAGATTATTTAAGTTTGATGCAGGATGCTGTAGTGTAAGTGATCACAACTTCAAGTCTTCTGAAGCTTGTTGATAAAGACCAGAGTTAAACAGAATGTCATCAAGTATTCAAGATTGAGCTACGATCGAGTTGAGGAGGAGTTTGTTCGAAAGTTCATCTCATTGGACGAACGAGATCTTAACTTGAGGGGGAGTTTGATTGAAGGTACAGTTTTGATGATGTTGAAGAAATTAGAGGAGGATACTGCACACGACGAGGGGGAGTTTGTTGATACATGATATGTGCGTCGTGTGAAGTATCAAATGAAGATCAAGTTCAAGCCAATTTAGGGTTGGCCGAACCTGGTCCGAACCTGAAGTTCGGACCGGCCGAACCTGGGGTTCGGAGGGAGTTCGGCCAGTCGTATATAAATAGTTGTTTGGTCTTTGTGTTTAGTAGTTCTGAGCGTGCAAGATCTCATAAGTGTGTGTTTCTGAGTGTGTTTCTCTGAGTCTGTTTCTAAGTGTTTACTGATTGTAATTGTTCTCGTTTGATCAATAAAACAATCGGTTAATTACGTTTCGATGTCCGATTAGCTAGATTGAGTAGACGATCCATATGCTCACGTATTTTCACGTTAAAGCTGTTAAGGGTTGAGCCAATTGCGAGAAACCCTTAATGAACCTTCGGTAATATCCAGCAAGTCCCAAAAATTGTCGGATCTCGGTTGGCGCTCTAGGGGTAGACCAATTCTTGATAGCTTCCACTTTAGCTGGGTCGACGTGAATTCCTTCCTGGTTAACAATGTGTCCAAGAAACTGGACTTCGCGAATCCAAAAATCGCACTTTGAAAACTTAGCATAAAGCTGTTCCTTGCGGAGTAATTCCAAGATAAGTCGCAGGTGTCTCTCGTGTTCTTCCTTTGTCTTGGAGTAGATCAGAATATCGTCAATGAAGACTATCACAAACTGATCGAGGTACGGCTTGCACACTCGATTCATCAGATCCATAAACATAGCAGGTGCATTAGTTAGCCCAAACGGCATAACTAGAAACTCATAATGACCATACCGAGTTCTGAAAGCAGACTTGGGGACATCCTCATCACGGACACGAAGTTGGTGATATCCAGACCGTAGATCAATCTTTGAGAAGTAGCTCGAACCTTGTAGTTGGTCGAAGAGATCGTCGATTCGAGGAAGTGGATACCGATTCTTGATCGTAACCTTGTTAAGCTCTCGGTAGTCAATACACATTCGGAACGTTCCATCTTTCTTCTTCACAAACAAAACCGGTGCTCCCCATGGAGACGAACTTAGACGAATAAACCCTTTGTCGAGTAGCTCTTGAAGTTGTGAGGAGAGTTCGTTGAGTTCACTTACTGCCAAACGGTAAGGTGCGCGTGCAATCGGAGCGGCTTCAGGAGCTAGGTCGATTCCGAACTCGACTTGTCGAAATGGAGGCAAACCAGGCAGATCTTCAGGAAATACATCTTGGAAGTCGCGGACTATCGGGTAGTCATCGATTCTACGCTCGGGAAGTGTCGTGTCGGTGACATTTGCAAGGATCGCGAAGTGACCTTTACGAAGGCACTTTTGAGCTTTGAGGAAAGAGATAATACCGGTGACTGCTCCACCTTTTTCACCCTGAACCGTTAACACTTCACCTTCTTCGAGTGGGATACGAACCACTTTTTCTTTACATAAGATTTCAGCTCGATTCTCAGATAACCAATCCATTCCTACTATAACATCAAAACTACCAATCGGGAAAGGCATAAGATCGATTCCTAACGTATGGCCAGCTAGTTCTAACTTACAGTCCTTAACTATCTGGGTCGTATCATGGAGTTTACCATTCGCTAGTTCTACCACATATTTAGCGTCTAAGGCAATCGGTTTAGCATTAATTAGCTTAGCAAACTTGGTGGAAATAAAACTTCTTTCAGCACCAGAATCAAACAATACAGTAGCAAAGAAACCATTAAGGATGAATTTACCGTTAATCACGTTGGCATCGTTGCGTGCTTCACCTTGACCCATGACAAAAGCTCTTCCCCTGCCATTTCCACCATTCCCGTTGTTATTCCCGTTGCCATTTCCTCCGCCATTACCGTTCCCACCATTGTTTCCTTGATTACCATTACCTTGTCTTCTCAACTACGGGCAGTCCCTCTTAATGTGGCCTTGAGCACCACATTCAAAACAGCCACGGGCTCCACCATTATTGTTCTGATTATTTCCTTGCCCGTTACGGTTGTTCCCATAGTTGTTGCCATGATTGTTGTTGTTGTGGTTGTTTTGCCTTTGGCGGTTTTGTTGCTCAGGTAGAGTTGCCCAGCAGTCTTTTGCTTCGTGGCCTTTCTTTCCACACCTTTCACAGCTCAGATTCTTTCTACAAACACCAGCATGATGTTTCCCACACTTGTTACACAAAGGCAGGTTACCCCTGTAGTTGCTTTGACCATTTCCGCCCTGGCGGTTGTTTCCACTGTTGTTTCCAGACCTCTTACTTTGACCTTGAGAATTATAAGACCTCCCAGTGCTGTTTCCAACACTCTGATTGTTCATTGAGTTTTCAGGAGCTTCATCATCAGCTTTTCTCTTGCCACTAAGGGCAGTCTTCTCAGTGGCCTTTGCAGGAAGTGTACCCTTCTCAACCTCCTGATCAGTAAGTTTGTGAGCCAAACGGATGGCTTGCTGCACGGTTGCGGGGTTGCTGGCAGTCACTAGTCCTTTGATTTGAGGCGCGAGGCCTTCCAGATAACGTTCAATGCGTTTGAACTCAGCATCGACCATCGTGGGGCACAAGACCGCGTACTCATGGTAACGCGCAGTATATTGCTCAACTTCAGACCCAATCATTTTCATATTCAAGAATTCGCCCTCTAACTTCTTCACTTGGTCACGGGGATAGTACTCCTCCATAATCAGTTCCTTAAATGCTTCCCATTGCATGTTATTAGCCGCATCAATCCCAATCATCTGGGTTTCGGCATTCCACCAGGAGAGAGCAGCTCCCTCAAAAGTACCAGTAGCATACTTCACTTTGCTCTCAGCAGGGCAGTTGTGTTGGATTTAGGTGTCCAGACCCGACTAAATCAAGTACCCGACCCGGTCAAGACCCGTAAGAGTTACACCGGAGGCAACGGGTATTAAAGACCGCTTACCTATATAACCGGCAAATTCGCAGAAAGATTAATTATGTGTTTATTAAGTAGTTTAATTGATACATAATTAATTACTTAAATCAATATTAATCATTAAGATTAATTAAGCGACAAAAACGTTAAATATTATTATTAACGTAATGGACGAAAATCGACGGATTATTAGTATGACTAATATTTGGTTAGCGACGAACATTTAAAAGGTTAAAGGTTAACTTCTGAAAATAAATGGTTCGATTGGGAATTAATAATATCGAGGGGTTAAACGGAAACAAAGTCAGTTATAAATATAACTGATCATGGAGGCGAAACCCTAATCGACTTAGTGAGAATTTCGGCCCCCCTTTTCCCCTCCCTCTCGCGATCCGACGCCGACGGCCACCTCGCCGCCGCCGCCCTTCTTGTTTCCGACAACCAAGGTCGCGAGTCTCGCGATCCGGTTAAACCCCTCCCGTCGCTCCGCCGTCGTCTGCCGCTCCGCTAGCCACAGCCGCCCTCCGCCGCTTCGCTAGCCGCTGCCGCCGTTCACTCCCAGTGCGCCCTCCACGTCGCCACCGCTCTCAGCCGCCGCCGCACGCACAACCGTCGCCGCCCTGCAGCCACCGCCGCACGCCCCGCCACCGTGCGCCCCGCTGCCGCCGCCGCCATACCGTCGCTAAGCCACCGCCGCCACCTTGCCGGCCGCCGCCCTTCCTCGCCGTCGCCGGTTCACCGCCGACAAACCCTAGCCGTGAACCACCTTTTGGTGTGTTCGGCTCGTCGTCCGCAAACCCTAGTTCGCGCCCAATCCGACGTACGAGATTTCTCTCGGTGCTTGATTCACCGCGTAGTAAATCCGTGTTCACGAGGAAAGTCAGATTCGTCAGACGAATCACTTCTGCGAAACCCTAGCGTCACCCATTGACTTCCGGTGTCTCGAACGTCTGTTTGAATCACCGCTCAGGTATATCTAAACTCGTAGTTAGTTTAGATTAAATTATTTATTTATTTTATAAATACTTCGCGTTTGTTTAAACGCGATTATGGTGTCACTACTACAAAAACTGCTTTCCTTGACACGCGAACGATGACACTCGATAATTCTTGACGTGCAAAAACTGAAGTGTCAAAATAAAATGTCATTTATAGGTAATTCCTAAGAATTCATGACGCGCATTTTTGAGTGTCAAGAATTTCTGTCATATTCCTAAAAAAAAAACACGGAGGACACTTATAATGTGAGTGTCAAGAAGCTGGTGTCGTTTTTTATTTATATTCCCGCCTAAAATTTTCAGAAAAATGAACCAAATCCCCAAATTCTTAGCGCGCCCTAGTTCCCAAATATTTTAATCGACTCTGACTCGCTTCTCCATTTCATCTCCGCTTCGTCATAAGGCCAGAGAGGAGAGGCTCGAGTAAGCGGCGGAGCTCAAGCGAGGCGGTGGAGGTCGTCCATCTCCGTTTCATTTCGTGAAGCTCACTCCATATCTGGTACGCTAACAACGATTTTTGCCCTAAGAATCTTCGTGACGCTCACTTCATCTTCCTGAATCTGGTACGCTAACAACGATTTTATCCAACTCCGCAGTTAGGGTTTTGACTACAAATGATTTCTTGCTTTTATTACGCAGTTAGGGTTTTGATTACGCCATTTGATTTTGCCATCGATTCTACTCCTTCGAGCTTTTTTTTTACTTTCTCAATTGATGTATTTAGGTTTTCGAGCATGTACGTGTAATCCTGTCTTTTATTATGCTGTGATTCCTCAATTATGTTAAATTTGATGCTCATACTTCGCTCTAATCGATGCGTATATATATTCGTTCCTGTAATCACCTGCTATGACGTTTTTATTAGATTTGTTTCATGTTCCGGTTTGATGTTTTCCGTATTTACAATCGTAACGGCTTCTCCTTTGTGGCGCTTTTCCTAGGGTTTTGATATATTCAACAATGGCAGCGGCACCGCAGCAACCTGTCTCTGCTCAAGTTGTATGTTTCAATTTTTTTGTCATTGCTTATGGTGTTTTTGGGAATTTGTTGTATCTGAATAAATGGAACAATTTTTTAGTAGTTTATACTTTATAGCTGTTGTGTAATTTTTAGATTTAAGATTACGTTACAAGTCTTTTTCGTTTTGGAATGTGGTTACGATCTGTGAGCCAAATTTAATAATGGTCTCCAGGGGGAAACAAACTGCAATTGACTTTTTTTTGAAGTTCTAGGATGAGTTTGTTATTTTCTTTCAATGCTTTACTAAAACACATACATCTACAATCTGTTTTTTTTTTTGCACCTGGACTCAACCTTAATTTTTGTTTTTTCACTCTTTAAGCTTTGTTTGAAGATACTAGTAGCAGGTGTTACTCATGACTCATAAATCGAAAAGCATAAGATATTAGTACCCTATGGGGAAAACATGGCAGGTGTCATTCATGACTCATCAGATATTCTAATTTATATGTCCATATGAACTTAAGCTTTAAGTTTTTTGTTTAAATGTCTACATTTTTTGCGTTAAGTTAATTAATTCAGTATCCCTTCACTGCTTTATTGGTTCCATAAGATGATTAAGTCTTGTCTTGGTGATAAATAGGTTGGCAATGCTTTTGTTCAGCAATATTATCATATACTACACCAGTCCCCTGGTTTAGTTCATCGCTTTTATCAGGATATCAGCAAACTTGGACGCCCTGAGGAGGATGGCTCCATGAGCATAACCACTACGATGGATGTATATCCTTTATCTCTCTTTTTCACCCGTTATCAATAATCATTATCTATGACAATTAAAATGCTCATACTACATGCGGTACATTTACTGTTTTTTAAATGGCTAGCTTTATTGGAAACTACCATAAAACAGGCTGAAAGATTACAACTTTTAGTTGAGAGACATAAATTGACGAACAAGTAAAAAAGATCAACTGATTTCCACTGTGTCACCCTCACGATAATGATTACGTGTATACCATTCTGTAATCTTTTGGTCTGATTAGTTTTTTTGGATGTGCAGGCCATCAATTCTAAGATACTATCTCTTAACTATGACGAGTTCAGAGCTGAGATAAAATCTGTGGATGCACAAGAGTCTTTGAGTGGCGGAGTCAATGTTTTAGTCACTGGGTACCTAACCGGAAAGGACAATGTTCTTCGAAAGTTTACTCAGACTTTCTTTCTTGCACCACAAGACAAAGGATACTTTGTTTTAAATGATATGTTTCGTTACATGGAGGATGCCAATCAGAGTGAAGTGAACAATGCTCCTGTTGAGAATGTTGAGGGTCCCATCATTTCTGAGGAAGGTGACTGAAAAAATATTCATATTATACTATTGCTGATATTTTAAATCCCTTTCATTAATAGTTTTGGTGTATACATCAGAATCAAGTTTTAAAAAAACTAATTTGTTTAGTATGTGTAACTGAGTGATTTTGTGAACAAAAAGCACACATTTCATCTATTAAGCATATATAGCTATAAATTTTTTACTTTCATCAGTATGAAGACATGTAATGAATATACAAGTGTATGAGACATTGTTCTTGGACTACTTATAAGCAGGCATACTATGTTCCCATGAGTTTTATTCAAAGTTTTACATAGGTTGTCCCATAGCAATCAATTTCTATACCATATGAAGTACAATAGAGAAGACAGTGTCATACACTATCTAGTGAGCATTATTATATGTATGAAGCTTCACTTAAATTAGTAAGATATGTTATTAATATAAAAGCAAATTGTGAAATTTTTATTAGATTAGTCATTTATTCATAAGTTGACGTATTTATCTTCTGACACTTTTATTTTTTCACAGTTTTAATTTGATTTTGATTGTTTATGTATTTATATCCTTATGTATTCCTTATCAGCCATGACCATTTAGAAGTACAATAGACAAGACATTTTTTTAAAACTAAGCTAACGTGTGCTGAAACCTTTTTATCGGTAGTGAATGAAAATGTGGCTGGGTTGGAGAATCACTTCCCTGATCAAGTCGTTGAACCGCCAGAGGAATCTCAAGTGGAAGAAGTGTTAGATACACCCGAGAATGTTAATGCGTTCAAGTGCGAAGCAACAGGGTACTCGTTTACTTTCTGTTAGGAACCTAATCTATGTGTTTAATTTTATTAACTTGTGCAAAACTTATGGCAGCTACAGGGATTCTGTTTTGGATTTGTTGAATTTGAGGTGCCTGAAGCAGTTCAAAAGGCGATCGAGGTATTTACCAAATTTGTATATATGTTATAATAATAGATAAAATATTAATCAAGAATTTATATATGGAATTTTTTCATGTTTTAATTGTTATGTACAAGCTTTTGCAAAACACATGTTATTTCGTTCATGTAGAAACTTTTTGGTCTCTATGCTACTACTGCCACTAGATGACATTATTTATGACGGTAGTTTTCATTGTTATGTTTATGTATGTTATTGGCTTCTGACATGCATCTTTATGATGTTTTAGGCTTCACCAGTTGCAATCAATGGACGCAATGCTGTTGTTGAGGAGAAACGGTCCACAAACTCTAAAGGCAAGTTTTACATATAATTTAGAGAATCAGGGGAAACGTTCATGGTAAATTATCACTCAACTTCTATGTCTTTGAAGATGCTGAGAAATACATATGCAGTTAGGTTACATGTGGCAAAATGGGTGGGTCACTGGGTCAGACATTTTGGTTGATTATGTGAACAAACATGGAGAAGGAAACTGGAATGCTGTTCAGAAGCATTCTGGGCTTTACCGATATGGTAAAAGCTGTCGGTTACGGTGGGCAAATCACTGCATACCTGATCTGAAAAAAGGTGCAGTTACACCGGAAGTGGAGCGACGGATCATTAAACTCCATGCTAAGATGGGTAACAAATGGGCCCGCATGGCTGTCGAGGTATGTGCCTATTTTACTTCATGAGTTTTCTAATTTTACTATATTTCACATTCACGTTATGGTTTCTGTACAACTTGTACAACTTCTGTACAACTTGTGGCACCTAAGCACTACCTGCAGTCCAGTGGAAACAGAAGCTTAGATGTTAGTCTTACCATGTCATACTTGTTTTTCTGATTCTTCTAAAATTGTTTCATAATAAGTGTGCACATATATATGACACACACACACACACATACATATACTGTTAAACTGTAAATTTATGTTTATTATGTACACATTCATCTAGCTAAGTAATAAGTAGGGTTGTTAAAAAAGCTGCTGAACTGATCGGATAAAAAAGGTTAATCATCCAGTTGTGGGTCATTTTTGGTTCTGGAAATATTGCAGTCCGCATTATGAATTTTCTTTCATCCTGCTATATAATCTATGAACTTAGACTAATGTTGTTGGTCTTTGTAAAACTGTATGTTTAATCATTATATTGCCTGGATATCACTTTTATGTCATATATAATATATTAGTTCCTTTCTACTTTTAATGATGTTTAAGGTTGGAACATCACAGTGAGATGATTCATGTTTGCTTTGATATATCACAGGAAATCAAAGTCGATGTTCTAACATGTTTTCATCGAGGAAGGAGCTAGAAAGGCAGAATCTTGTTATCAAGTCAAGATATGTGCAAGTACTACTTAAACAAATATGAGTTTTATTGACATTTATGGGAATAATGTAGATCGATATATATCAATGTATGAAACGTATTGGTTTGCTATATATATGAAATGCATTATTTTTCTATAAGTGTATTTTATTTTGTAATATCAGGTTAATTTATATTTAATGTAGAAATTAGTGATTCTATTAAAAATATTTTTTTTATTTTTTATTTTTACATTCTTGACGCGCAAAAATGCGTGTCATCTTTATTTATGACTGGGGCTTCCTTGACGTGCATTTTATGACGCGCATTGCGCGTCATAAAATGCGCGTCATCGTTTGCGCGTCAAGAGCT
>JBCNJP010008141.1:0-44009 GCA_039602395.1 Deinandra increscens subsp. villosa
GCTTTTTCAAACAATGAAAAGTCAAATGGCCTTCCTCAAAGTCATTTTATACATGAATCAAGATGGTGTGTATTTAATAAATCATGATATTTTGTTTTTGAAAACATTAGTCAAGAAAGTGTTTTGATATTTTTTCTTGAAAACTTTTGTTTGTAGAGAATGGGACAAGAAGAATCCTGCTAATTATTTACAAAGAGAAGGCTCTTAAAAGTGCAAAATATGACATAATCCCAAGTTTTTATAAGAAGGTATTGATTGATCTTCATTGTTTTTCATAACAGACAGGGAATCAGGGATGTAACCATCTTCTTCTCACATATGTGTCATAAAACACAATTAGTTTTGTCAAGAGTTTCTTTGAATGGATGAGTGATTCAATAGCATATTGTCTTGTTTTTTCTAATTTGATAAAAATGATGTAGAAAGTTGTTATCAAGAAGATGGATAGGAAAGTGTCAAAAGATTTTGTAGCTGAACTAAGGGCTTTAATTCATGTTCATCACCTAAATCTGGTAAGAGGTGTTAAATTTGAACTTCCGAATTGGTGTATGGTGTCTAGAGGTGGGCGGGTCTGGCGGGTCTGGCGGGTTGGCTAATGGGTCAAATTGGGTTTGAACCCCCAATGGGTTATTATGAATATGACCAACATAGTAATGTTCCACAGTTCCACTCATGCATTCCAAGGGTGGGTTGGGTACTTGGGTAATGCTGTAATTTGTTAGATTTGGTATGGGTTGACCCGTTAACACTTTGAAACTTCTTTCACCTTCTATTTTTACCATTATCACTTGAACCTAGATTTCTTGATTGGTGTTTTTTCAATAAATTTTGAGTTCTGAAAGTGTGTGCAGTGAGAAAATACATATTGATGAATTTTGAGAACTATATTAATGAATTTTGAGAACTTTGATGAATTTTCAGTTCTAAATTCATAGTAGGGAGCCAAGTGTATCAACTATATTGATGAATTTTGAGAACTTTGATCCGTATAATGCAGTGAGAATTACATTACAATGTACAAAGATTATTGCAGATTTAAGTTTGAGTTAAGGAACGAGTAGGTTTGACTTTCAAAAGTATTAGAAGTTGTTTATTCATGCTTTTGCAGCCTTTAGCAACTCAAAATGGCCCTTATGATTACACTAGAAGTGGTAATCCCAAACTCGATGTTCTTGAAAGGTATGTTATTTTGTATTCGGACTTGGCAGCTTTGTTGTTGAATTATTCTAATGCCAATTGCTTCAATTCTCATGTTGTGCATTGAAGGGTAATACACCCGGTGCATAATTCCAGCTCTAGCGCATACATAAAACCTGTGGTCTAATCTTAGAACAACTATTGAAATTAAAAGTGGCAAATTCAGTCTATTTATGAGTCAATGGGTCAACTTGGATGATCGTTAAATTTAAAAAGACTTTAAAACAGAAAACATATTCAAAACAAGTGTTTGTAAAGTTAAAAAAAGCCTGATAAAACATGACTATTAACTTAAAAAAATGGACTTTAAAAAAGAAAACATATTCAAACCTCAATGAGAAAAGGTAGACATCAGACAACTCTTTTTGATTTTGATAAAGCCAGAATCGTCCTTTTTTAATTCAAACAAAAAATTTGAAATTCAAATCCTCTTCATATCTACCCTCTCTTCATCAGTATTTTTCAGATTCTAAAAATCATTTAATTATGTATTGGTGGTTCGTGTAAGCGGAGGTATTGATGTAAAGATCAAGCAACGATGAATCGGTGGAATCCGTCAAAGAGCACATTAGCGTGAGTTTTTTCTCCATTTTGTGTATAAAGTTTAGGAATTCTAATGTTTTAATTTGGATAAAGCAGCATCATGTTCATACCTTTTTAATTCATACATGAATATGATGATACAGGTACAAACCTTCTCTTGATGCTGCTTTCCGATTCAATTTCATTCGAAGAGCAGAAAAAATCTGATGCAAATGCTATACAAAAGGTTACGAATATATGGAGGAATCTGTAGTTTTTTTCTTTGAAACGGTAAATGGGTAAGCTTTTTGTAGTTTTCATTCGCTCTGTATTTTTCTAGGGTTCTTGGGTTTATCATTGTTGTGGCCTACATCAATTGCAACTAATTTTAACCATTTGTTTCTCAATTAGGTTTAGAAATGAGTTGTTCAGTTTTAAAAAATTTGGTTTTCTGTTTATATGTATAATCATTTGGAGTTGGATTCAGGCTCTAAAATTTCTCCAATTTTGCTATGAATTCCTCTTTCTAGATGTTCTATCACTTCCTATTCTTTTTAGATGGAATTGGCTTTCTATACTATTAGATTTTAGAAGCTGCTTGCAAATTGTTGTTGCTTGGTAGTAAATGTGGTTATCCTATTGTGTACTAATAAGAAATTGCATTTCTTTATTATGACTTGAGGTACTGCTTTATGCCTTGAAGGTTATCTAATTGTTCTAGCTCCAATTTATAGTTACACATATTTATGTTTCAGGAATTTGCTGAGATGGTTATCTGCTCGAAGGAGGTATGTTAATTGGCCTTTTTTTTTGGTATCGTAACACATCTCAATACGTAAACTTGGAAGAAACCTGACTCTTCGTTGTAAGTGGCGGAGCTTCCTCCGTTTGATCACCATTGCGTACCATACTGAATAATTTCTAATCTTCTTGTTTTGTTTCATTTAGGAAAAATACGAAGCAACATTTTCTTCCCTTGCTGAAATGGAGGAAGAAAGTGGTTATGGCAGAATCAATGTTGGAGGCAACCTTGCAATACCAATCTGGAACTAAAGCACAACCTTCTCCAAGGTATAACCCCTATTTAGATGTGCCAAAGTGGGTGGGTTGCTGACTCACAAACACTTTCCTTTCTCTTTTTTTTGGCGTTTTTTATATCATTTAGATTTACAAATCAAGATTCTTTAGTAATAAGAACAAGTCAAGAACTTTCACCTAAAATACTTGCAATAAAGATTAATCTATTATCTTAAACCTTAGGGCTCAGGTGGCATGACAAGAACATGGTCAATTCTATTCTTTAAGTGTTTTATTTGATAGTCAAAGTTTTTAACTCTTATGCAGTATATTTCTTGGCATCTAATGTTTTCGTCTTAATAATCATGACCATTTTTTGTTACTTTTTCAACAGATCAGGTTACCTATGATATCAGGTTGTGGCTCGGGACATTTGGGTCTGCTGTTTAAGCTGCATTATCTTATGATGAGGTTGCTCGAGCCATGTATGGATCGTGTGCTCGGCTCAACTTTCCAGATTATCAGTCAAAGAAGGATTGCTCTCTGCTGGTGGCTAATCCTGCTTCTAGCTGTGACTCGACCACCACATGTAGTCACTCTGAGGGCGGTGCAACCAATGATTCCCAGTATGGTTCAGCTGTGTTTCCAAGCGTTAAACAAGAGGAGAGCATAGAGGTGAAACATGAACATGAGATTGTAGCTAAAGAGCAACTTTCTGATTACAACAATGATTCTGGATTTTATGTTGATGATGAGATGTTCGACCTGGAGAAGCTTCTTAAAACCGTATCAAACCCTAACCCGGAGGCAGGATCCGGTGATAGATATTGGGCTCAGTTTGGGAATGAAGCGGCTGTTAACGAAAACGGACAGATGTACATGCAGCAAGGGCTATGTGAGAGTAATCTGGATTATAGCTTCGATTTCTTGAACCTAGGGCGACCGGAAGATTGTAGTTTTACACTGAAGGATTTGGGTTTTGGTTCAGATGCTGAATTAGGTCTGTAAAGTAACTTGAGGCATGACCATGAGCTAACGGTGATGGTATTGTTTATTTCACTGGCCTTAGATTGAACTGGTTCTCTGCAGTTTTTTTATATGTGAGGATTGGGTCTCTTTGTTGGGTTTAACTTTTAACTGAATGTAAATAATAGCATCTTACCAATCTTACCACTGGTACTGTAAAGCTTTGGACTGGATATGTGGATATGATCCTTTTTTATTGACTATTGATTTTTGATTGTTGATATTCCAACTTTTCACAGTCATATAATTTTCAAAATGCATGCTTACTCAGTTTTCTTATCTTACTGTTCAGAATTGGTTCTGTAATGTGCTAACATTGCTTGAAATGTACAAAGCAACTAAAAAGAAACTAGCACATACAGCAAATAATATAATAATAATTAAACACCTAACTTAAAACGATAATTGTAAAATCACACACTGGGGGATTCCCACTTTCTTCAAGAATGTTATGCTAAATTTTACAAGGGATATAGCTTTTTCACACTTTGGATTTTGTTTTTGTCATTTCCAACTTTATAAGATCAGGTTACTTGTAATATCTTGTTAATAAAATCAATCAAAATTGTGGGAATACAAAATTACCACCGATGGGGTGTTCAGAGAATAAGATAAACTGGTTGCAATAGAACTCATTGTGCGACATAAAGTCTAGATGTGTTTTTGCTTTTTGAAGTTTAAATAATTGGATAATAAGTTTTTTCAACATGTCAGGCAAGTTTACTAATGTATTCTTTATTTCCATTAGGTTCCAAGAAAAACATCTACTATTGCATGCAATTGCAGAGTTGAGGACACAGGTTTGAAAACCAAACATGGACATGTGAGTGTCTTTTTAGTCAATTTGGTTGCTTGCTTTTAAATTCATGTGGTATATCTTCACTCTCTTTGTATTACATTTTCTTTTTATCGTATTTTGTATCTGATTTTATTATTATTTCTTTTGACATAATACACATTGATAAAGAAAGCTTACTGGTGGGTCTAAAGATGGCGAACACTAAACCGGAGGTATATTTGACTTTAAAGCTAAAAAATATTGTTACATTGATAAAGAAAGCTTACTGGTGGGTCTTAAAACTATGTTGATGACTTCTATCTTACAACTCATTTGGTTTTAAATTACTGTGTTTGTGACCAATATATATTGCAATTCGAGTGTTTGTTGTCATTTGTTTGAATTCTAAAACAAACGAACACCTCATCGGTAAATTGTCGTGCCGCCATAACAAGCGAACAAAAGACGAATAACACGCTATACACTGTCGCCGCCGCAACGCGCGGGCACACGACTAGTATATATATATATATATATATATATGTATGTATAATATATCCTAATGGAAACATACATTACACGTTCCAAACAGTGACTTGATATAACACACTAATTTATTAGCTTGCCATATTTTATTTGAGATACACATATTCTCCCCGTCCCATCTTATGATCATAAGTATACTGTGATCGAACATGTTTTGCATTGGTTGACAAAGCCTTTCCAACAACACGTGATGATAATTATAATCTCATTAGAGTTTGAAAGAAAAAAAATAATTTAGATAGCTAACAAAATAATCAAATCTGCTTAAAAAAAACCTGGAATTTTTGGACTTTGTATAAACTACAGATCTTGTCCAATCTCCTGGCTTCATCACTGCGCTATACAGAATTTTAACGAGTTGGTGGGTTTGGCTAGGTTGGGACGAATGTACTTTTCAATCAACTTTTTTCTAAAATTCCTTAGATTGTGATCAAGTCGTACCATCATAGGCTTCTTGCGACAATCATCAATTTGATAATACTTCTGCAATATATAAAAAATTTCTATGGTAGGATTTTTTAGTCACATGGAATTCAAAACATAATATGAAAAGGTGCATTATTGTTTTGATTTCATAACCTAAGTTTCTTCCCACAGCTAATCCTTGAGTTCTTTTGGAACCTTCTTCCATTCTAGAAAGCTCAATCCAACTCCTACCCTTGCCCCGGTTGCCTTCCCACTTCATCAAATGTAATTAGCCTTTTTTTGCACCAGATTTTGCAAACGAGGCCTTCATCTTCATTAACCTCGACAACCCCCTCTTAGCTATTTTGGGAACAAAGCTAATTTCGTCTTCGCCATGCTGATGAAAAATCTTCGTTATTCAAACCATCAGTACAATAAGTTGTTTCCGAATTAATTTCATGGTGGGATTCTTCGTCATCATTGACTAACTTGTAACTATTATGCATATCCAGCTGATCATCCATGGCTGACATGATCATCCATGAATCTTGAAATTAATGAGATGGAATAAATGAGATGAAATAAATGCTAAAGAATGAAACAAATGAGATGGAATAAATTAATGAGAGGCATGAAATTAATAATATGGATCGACTGAAATTAGTGATCGATAAATTCTAAAGAGGATGGTGTGATGAATCCTGAAATTAGTGTATCGATCGATTTCGTAAAAAGTTCTGTTGAGATGGAAGAGGAGAGTGACGATTCATTCTGGTTGTAAAACTTTGGTGAGAGGGAAGAGGAGAGTGATGAATAAATTTGGAAAATTTTTTGGTGATAAGTTTGAAAAAAATGGTGGGAAGTAATTTGGGGGTAAATATGATCGATCCGATTGAATTTTTTTTATTAAAAATGGGGACATTTAAGCATTTCTCGAATTCTCGTGGTTAATATAATTAGTTCTAAATTAACTAAACATAATGTATTTCCAACAATAATTAAACTTAATAAAACCTAAACGTATACATCTATACTATATTATATATTATAATGCATATACGAATGATAAAATTATACTTTACTAAAAAATTAAGAGTTTTAAAAGGGTATATAATAGTCTCTTAAACAAACATTAAAAATGATCTTTTTGATTAAAAATGGAATATTAAGCATACTACGTCAAAACTCACATTTGGCCACAGAAAAAAACCGGGACCAAAGGTGTTTGTTCACGTATTTTTTTTCATTTCAATCGACACCAAAGGTCCCGTCACCTTATGTATCCTACGGCCACGTTACAATATCAGTGGCTGAAGCCACCTAGAAGCGTGGCTAAAGGGTACCAATATTTGTGGTTGTAATCAAACAATTCTTCCGGAAAGCGTGGCCAAAGGGTCCCAACAGCCACATGTGTTTGTTTAACGTGGCCTTTGGTATTATATGGTCACATATATTTGTGTTTTAGCCATATACATTATAAAAATATATAGCCAAAAGGTTGCTAAAATCATACATTTTGTCCCAACACGCGTGGCCAAAGGGTGGCAACGGCCACGTTAAAATATATCAAAAGCATGGCCTTTGGTATTATATGGTCACGTATATTTGTGTTTTAGCCACATATGTTTAAAAAAACGTGGCCAAATGGATTGCTGAAATTATAATTTTTGTCCCAATACGCGTGGCCAAAGGTTGGCAACGGCTACGTTAAAATATAAATAGCGTGACCTTTGGTATTACATGGTCACGTATATTTGTGTTTTAGCCACATATGTTAAAAAAAACGTGGCCAAGGGTAGTTGAAATTAGATAATTTGTCCTAATACGCGTGGCCAAATGGTGGCAACGGCCACGTTAAATTATAAAAAGTGTGGTCTTTGGTATTATATGGTCACGTATATTTGTGTTTTAGCCACATATATTTGGAAAAAAAAAGTGGCCAAAGGGTAGTTGAAATCAGATATTTTGTCCCAATATGCGTGGCTAAAGGGTGGCAACGGCCACGTTAAAATATAAAAAGTGTGGCTTTGGTATTATATATATGGTCACATATATTTTCTTAATTATAAGTAATTATACTGCACATTAATTTATATAGATAAACCTTAAAATCATATTATAATTAAAAATTAATGTACATACACTAATCAAATGTTGTTCAAAAACATAACATACACTAATCAATGTTTAATTTCTATGAGAATTCATTATAATTTCTTGTCCGTGCTCATCAACTATTTCTGCTGGATCCATGTACTAAGTTTTCTTTTTATCAGATCTTGACTCAACTGGTTTTGTGTTGAGTACAATTTCGACGTCTTTTTCCGATCATTATTTACCTGGAAACATGTCAAATAAAACCGATTAGATATATATATATATATATATAGTTTACTAATTAGCGGATACGATTAATTAATCTAGTAATTATCTGTGGTTGCTCCAGTACTTTTTGAACCGTAGAATGATCAACCGGCTGTGATTTCTCTAAGTGTTTTTAGAATGAAGGATCATTCGGTTCATTGGCCTTGCAATATTATATTTATTTTCAACCTCCAAAGGCATTGTTTTTTCATCTAATGGGAATAGTGAAAATGTTGCACCGTTTGTGACCTAATAAGCTATAATTCTACGGCAACCAGGAGGTAATGGATTCCCATGAATCTTCTTTCTTTTGGTAATAATTTAGCCATTCCCAAGACGTTCAATGGATTCCCCTCCATGTGCAACGTCGTAGTTTGGCACTCCTGATCAGAAGTGACATAATAATAACAACAACAACAACAACAACAACAACAACAATAATAATAATAATAATAATAATAATAATAATAATAATAATAATAATAATAATAATAATAATAATAATAATAATAATAATAATAATAATAATAATAGCATATATGTATTAACAATTAATTAATTAAAGTCAAAAATAGAATAAAAAAATTGTGGTATATACGAATATATAAACCTCTGGGATTACTAACTGATCGATAGGAGCTGCAAAGGTATCATAATTATTTGGTTTTTCCAACTGATCACTCTTCTTAGGAGGTACTTTACGAGCTGCAGGTTTTACTGATTTTGCATGTCTCTTATTGTTTTCCTAAATTGACAACATGTAATTAACTGATTAGTAAATACAGATTAAGTAACAATACCGTCAAAGCGATTTGTCAAATCCTTAATTATATATACCACTTCCTACTCTGATGCCCCAGCTGCTGCTGCTTCAGTACTTCTTTGTCTGTTTTTCCCTTAAAGACAACATCAGCATTTAATTAGATGATCATATAGCAATTAGTTATAAGGGAAGTACACAATTGTGTAAATTAAAATACTTACCCTTTCGGATGAAGTACAATTCAAATAATTAATAAAATCATATCGATCATAACAGGGTAAACATTAGTTAACTATCCAGATAACCATTCGGATGAAGTACAAACTTATCATAGACGGAACAGTTAATTATAAATTATATTTCGGAACAACTCTAACTATCCTGATGAACTTTAACTATCCTGATAAACTTTACCTATACTGATGAACTTTAACTATCCAGATGAACTATAACCAACCCGGTGAACTATAACTAGAGACGCATGTTCATCTAGATGAACTAAAATCTTTCGGATCAACTCTAACTATCCCGATGAACTCTAACTATCCTGATGAACTCAAATCTTCCGGATCAACTCTAACTATCCCGATGAACTCTAACTATCCTGATGAAATTTCTACTATCCTGATGAACTTTACCTATCCTAATGAACTTTAACTATCCGGATGAACTATAACTATCCGGATGAACTATAACTAGAGACGCATGTTCATCCAGATGCACTAGAATCTTCCAGATCAACTCAAATTCAGAACTGTTTCAAATTCGTACCTTATCGACCGACCTTTGAGACGAGTTTGATGGAATAGATTGTTTCCGCGATGTATTATGCACGGAATTGATCATGTCCTACGTACAATTTGATTAGTTAATTAATTAATAAAATGCGCTCAAGAGAGATCGATCATATCAGCAATAATACTTAATTACCGTTGTATTTACATTGGAATGCTGATTACAACTGTATTTAGATCTTACAGTTGTAGTAAGGGGCACCTCCGCGGACTTTACCTACAAAATGCTTTAATGATTTATAATAATTAATTGATAAAAAGTAAAGTATATAATATAATTAATTATAGGTATGTATATATATATATAATTTGTCCTTTACAGAATTTACCGCTTTATCAACATGTTTATCATGAATCATGCGGTTCATAAACGCCATAATCTTATCAATTTATTCATGTTGTGCTTTAACCATATCAGTGAGGTGCTCAACCTCTTGATCCTTTTTCTCACGCAACTGTTTTTCATTTTTGAGTTCCGCCTCAAGTTTTTCGATCCGTTCTTTTGATCGCCCTTTTGGAGCACCCTGCCAATATCCACGAGAATTCACTCCATACCCAATACCTTTTAGGTATCCACCCTTTTCCTTGACAAGGACCAATATCAGGGCATCCGTTCTGGTTCTATGGTCACGGATCCCGCATTTATTTTTGTTTCATTCTCGGTATGCAGTAATTAATTTAGTTAATGTAGTGAGCTGCTGTTAATTTTTAACATGTAAATAATTAGGTATATATGTAGCAATTAAACTTACTATATCATCTGCTACGCCCTTCACCACAGGCGTTTTGTATTCCCCCTCTTTATATACCCTTCCTTTCCTCCACATAAATGCTCGAGTGGGGGAATCATCAACTACAATTTCTTTGTTTTGTACCTTGTATTATAATAATAATATATATTAGACTTGAAACATACATTGCACATTCTTAACCATGACTGGGTGTAACACACTTAGCTTATTACCAGTTTTTCTCTCAGATAGACGTATCCTCCTCGTCCCATTGTATGATCATAAACGTACTATGCTCGAACCTCTTTTACACTCTTTGATGCATCCTTTCCAACAGAACAGTAGGATATATAAAAATAATGTCATTAATTAACACTTAGCTTAATTAATGAAATCTGCAGTTTGAATTGAATAAAAAGCTTGAATTATTTAGATTTTGTATATGCTACAAATCTGTCCCAGTCTTCTTTTATCACAATAGCGCGATACATCTTTAGAACTTTCTAAAGCATGATGGGTTTTGCTAGGTTGGGACAAATGTGTTTCTCGAACATCTTTCTTCTAAAACCCCCTAGCAACCCACCAAGCCGTACCATTATAGGACCCCTTCGATAGTCATCAATTTTGAATAATTGCTGAAACAATAACATATGACAGGATTTTTTAGTCACATATATGGAATTCAATAACTTAACAAACATAATATGAGAAAATGTTTAATCTGTTTCATAACCTGAATCCCTGCCCACATCTTGTTCTTGTCCTCTTTTGACACCTTCCTCCATTGTAGATACCTCAATCCAACCTCTAACGTTAGTGGCCATTTTCCCCATCATTTTTCTCAAATTTGGCACGCCACTTTGCCAACCGCGTCAACCCCCTCTTGTTTGCTTGGGGAGCAGAGGTTGTGGCTTCCTCATTGTCGACTTGAGCATCATTGTCGACTTGGGCATCATTATCGACTTGGGCATCATTGTTATCCATTTCATCTTCTTCACTCTCTTGTAAATAATGATCATCATTGTTATCCATTTCATCTTCTTCACTCTTTTGGAAGAATAATCATCATTGCATTCGCCTTCACTGTTATACGTATAGTCATTAAGATCCTTCAATGCTTCACCTTCATGATCCATTGTTAAATGAGCTAGATGAATCCTGAATTGAAATAAATAGAGACTGAAATAAATGCGATGGAACAATTAATTAGATGAAATAATTGAGATGAAACAAATGATCTCCTGAAGATGACAGTGAAATTAATACTGACAGGAATTAGGTAGTGATCTCCTGAAGATGATAGTGTGATAAATCCTGTAGAGGAAATTTTTAGTGATAGGGAAGAAAAGAGTGATGAATCGTTTTGGTGATAAAATTTTGGTGAGAGGGAATAGGAACTGATCAATGAATTTTGGGGAAATTTGAAAAATGGTGGGAAGTACTTTGGGGATTAATTTGATCGATCCGGGTGAAAGCATCTTAACAAATAAGGACGTGATAACATTTAATTATCGGATTTAATATAAACTCACTTAATTTCAGATATAGATATAATAGTATTTTAAACATAACTTTAAAATGATCTTTAAATATAAAATGGAATATTAAGCAATAAATTTAATGATAATTGTATCCTAATGAATTTGTATACCTAACGTGAAAAAAAAAAAGATGTCAAGTACTACACACACAAACAACACAAACACACACACACATATATATATATATATATAGGGTTAAGATCCTGCGAAAACACATCTTTTTGTGAAAACTGCGAAAACACATATTAAAACTCACGTAACTTTTTCATACGTTAACGATTTTTCATAAAATTTGCGCTAAAAGTCTTAGGATTACGTTATCTTTAAATCTAGAGCAAAATATTAAAAAAAAAACTGAACGTTTTTTTTTCGCTGTGATGCACATGTGCATCACATAATTAAAAAAAAAGTTATAAAATGTTATTTTTTTTCTTTAAATCTAAAAATAACACAACTATAAGATTTAAGGTGCAATTTCTTTTTAAACCTATTAATGTATATCACATGTATGAGCGTTTTTTTTTGGTATGATGCACATGTGCATCATTCAACAAAAACGCAAAAAAATGATAAAAATATATGACATATAGTGCGACTAAGAAAAATAAAATATTAACTCATACTAAAAGTATAAGTTTTTTTTCTGATGCACATGTGCACCACACAAAAAAAAATTAAAAAAAAAATAAAAAAAACGTTAAGTTTTTTAAAACATTTATAGGATTAAAGATAACATAATTTTAAGACTTTTGGTGCAAATTCTTTTAAAAAATATTAACGTATGAAAAAATTATGTAGGTTTTAAGATTTGTTTACGCAGTTCTCACAAAAAAATAGTGTTTTCGCAGGATCCTTCCCCTATATATATATATATATATATATATATATATATATATATATATATATATATATATATCTTTCAATGTGTTGTAATATATACAATATTGGTTATATTTATATATATATATAATATCGGTTATATATATATTATATATATAGGGTGAGGTAATTGTAGACACTTTCGCATGTGATATAGCTATTTTTCATATATGTTCACATGTGAAATTTTTCGAAATAATGAAAGAAAAAAAATTAATCACACCTTATTGGTACTCATTGGTCCCAACTGGCCCTCATTACCCCTAAACACACCTTATTGGGCCATCATTGGTCCTAAACACAACTTATTGGTTACATACACACCTTATTGGGACTCATTGGTCCCAACTGACCCTCATATTCCCTAAACACACCTAATTGGGCCATCATTGGTCCTAAACACAACTTATTGATTACATATACACCTTATTGGGACTCATTAGTCTCAACTAACCCCCATTGCCCCTAAACACACCTTATTAGGCCATCATTGGTCCTAAATACAACTTATTGGTTACATACACACCTTATTGGGACTCATTAGTCCCAACTGACCCTCATTTCCCCTAATCATACCTTATTAGGCCATCACTGGTCCTAAACGCAACTTATTGGGACTCATTGGTCCCAACTGACCCTCATTTCCCCTAAACACACCTCATTGGGCCATCATTGGTCCTAAACACAACTTATTAGTTACATACACACCTTATTGGGACTCATTGGTCCCAACTGACCCTCATTTCCCCAAAACACACCTTATTGGGCCATTATTTGTCCTAAACATGCTTATTGGTTACATACACACCTTATTGGCACTTATTGGTCCTAACTGACCCTCATTTCCCTTAAACACACCTTATTGGGCCATCAATGGTCCTAAACACAACTTATAGGTTACATACACACCTTATTGGGACTCATTGGTCCCAACTGACCCTCATTTCCCCTAAACACACCTTATTGGGCCATCATTGGTCCTAAACATGCTTATTGGTTACATACACACCTTATTGGGACTTATTGGTCTCAACTAATCCTCATTTCCCCTAAAAACACCTTATTAGGCCATCATTGGTCCTAAACACATCTTATTGGTTACATACACACCTTATTGGGACTCATTAGTCTCAACTAACCCCCATTGCCCCTAAACACACCTTATTAGGTCATCATTGGTCCTAAATACAACTTATTGGTTACATACACACCTTATTGGGACTCATTAGTCCCAACTGACCCTTATTCCCCCTAAACACACCTTATTGGGTCATCATTAGTCCTAAACATGCTTATTGGTTATATACACACCTTATTGGGACTCATTGGTCCCAACTGACCCTCATTGTCCCTAAACACACCTTATTGGGCCATCATTGGTCCTAAACACAACTTATTGGTTACATACACACCTTATAGGGACTCATTGATCCCAACTAGCCCTTATTGCCCATAAACATACCTTATTGGGCCATCATTGGTCCTAAACATGCTTATTGGTTATATGCACATCTTATTGGGCCATAATTGGTCCTAAAGACATCTAATTTATCCAATTTACTGCAAATTGATCCATTATTTAATTTTTATCTTAATTCTTTAAGGTATAATTTATTTAGAATTATAATTCCCCAAAATTTATAGTTTTTGTAGATCCGTTTTGTTTTTTGTGTTTAGGGTTTTGTTTAACGGAATGGAAATTGTGCGAACAGATTATATATTTAACTAAAATTATGCATCAGTTGTTGATCAGATTGCAATTGTTGATAGTCTCTGTTTTCGAGGATTAGGGTCTTTTTTTTTTAACAAAATAGAGATTGTGCGAACAGATTACATGTTGATACATGAACCTTGTGTGGCTGTTACTGTTCAAATTTTCAAACAGACTGAGTTGACTTGAACATGAACTGGGATCCGAACCCCAGCCGAACCTGGTGTTCGTGGACATCCGAACTTGATCCGAACCTGAGGTTCGGATGGAGTTCGGACAGGGTTCGGAAGTCCCCAGTTCAAACAGAGTTGAAATGTATAAATAGTTTCGTCTTTGTATTTCCTTGTAAGTTTCTGTCCGGAGTCTGTCCAGTTCAAGTGTTGAGAGGGGAGGTTCTGTCCAACCTCTCCCGGAGCTTAATCGTTGTATAGTTCTTCGGTTTATGTAATCATTCAACATAATATATGACAAAACTTCTGTCGCGATATGTACTACCATAGAATATATCCTTTTATGCTATTTCATTACATTTTTACCTAAAATTATGCATTAGTTGTTGATCATATTGCAATTGTTGATCGTCTTTGTTTTCGAAGATTAGGGTTTTTGTTTAACAGATTGATTTCATAAACAAAAATAGACAAATAAGTATATAACAAAAAGTGGATTTCATACTACTGATTCCAATTCCATACAAAAAATTGTTTCCTAATTTACATGTTCATTCATGTAAAAAACAAAAGACAGAGTAGTTGCGAGTTGAGGTTCACGGGAAACCTAGATTCCATCTCCTCCATCAACTCCAAATGCCTACTCATATCTTCTTGCCTCTGTTGAACCAATATTTGAAGCCTGGCATTGGAGACGTGTATCTCTTCTACCAGAAAAGTTACATCTGGTATCTTGATGGACTTGGTGGCTCTGTAAGTACTTGGTTGAGCAGGCCCAACCCGTCTAAGATACTCTGTCTCGATAATCACCCCGTACCGGTCAAGGGTAGCAATATTGTTTATCTGCAAATAATATTCAACTATTTCTTTCAAGTTTTCCATTTTGAGAAGGATTTGAGGGTTTTGAGAAAGGGTTTGATAAGGATTTTGAGAAAAGGTTTGATAAGGATTTTGAGAAGGGTTTGATAATGACGGTGAGAAGTTTCTGATTACTGATCAGGTGGTATGGTTATATGTGCCAATCACTTGAGTATGCCTAAGCTCAGATGCCTAATCACAGAGTATACCAAATGTCTAATTTTATTGAACACTGCACATTATAATTACTTTCAGACGTTCTCCAAGTTAAAATGAAATTTCTACACGTTATCAAAAAACCACTAAAATTTTAATTACACGGTCCAAAATTATCCGAAATTACTTTCTTACGTTCTTAAAATATTAATGTTTCGGAGAAGAGTTCATCCGGATTGAGAGAAGATGGACAGAAAGGATGAATTGACTGGAATTAACAAATAATTAAGTGAAATTAATAAAAAGGTTAAACATATTACAGAAAAAAAATAAAACCATATATTTTGTTTAAACACTTGACCCTCACAAGTCACAACCCTCTCTTCAAGGAGTTCCGTTGTATTCAGCGGCCTTATGGGCGATAATAATCGCCTCTTTTAGAATATCAGCCTTAAGCTTGTAAATTAAAATCAATTCATTACAATAACTCTTTAATCCAGAACCTTAAAGAGGTTAATCATTTCCCACACCAGTAGAAGCTGGAAATCTTCTCCGGTTTCATGTAAGTAGATTTTAAACGCAACGAACAATAGGTCTTCCTTGCTTTGGTTCTCCTCTTCATTCTCTTTGCATATCCTGTTGAATGTTTTGATTTTCTGGTAATCAAATTAATAAGTCAAAATTAAACGAAGAAAGTCAAAATTACCCACTGAGTTCATGAGGATTGAGAGAAGATGAACTAGAGTTCTTCAGGATTATAAAGAGTTATTTAGTAATAAGACCGGATGAACTATAGTTCTTCAGGATCAAGAGTTATTCAGTAATAGAACAGGATGAACTAGAGTTCTTCAGGATGAACCGGATAAACTAGAGTTCTTCAGGGTGAACTATATATACTATAAATAACTAAAGTTGTTATTTCTGTTCATAGTCTATAGGATATTCCCATTTATTTAAACTCATTATCTAGTGAATTAAAATCATTCTGGTTGAATACAATTTTTTATACACTAATCTTTAGTCACACAACCTAAATATGTAGAAGACAACCGGATGAACTAGAATTCTTTAGAAAGAAGAGTCAAAACACACATCTGATGTGCATACACATAAATAATTAATTACATATATAATCCAAAAGATGTAATATCTGTTAATTATTTACAAATATATAATAAAAAACAACATAAACTTAAAACATGCTCCCATTAGAGAAATTGTTTGAATCGTCATAGCGGCCTGTTCTCCATGGGTAGCTGGGGGGGGGGTGTGGGGTGGGGAAGGGGGGGGGAAAGGAAGACACCTCCACATCTCCATCGAGGTAGATGGATATGACCTCCTCGTCCTTGACGTGCAGGGCCAAGGCCCTGACATCCCTGGAATCATTAGTGAATGGAACCGGTCCATAATCCAGAGACAACCCTGGGATCCTCAGGTAGGGGTTGAAATCGTTCAAGTCATAACCTAGGTCAGAAACCATTTGACCTAGGTCATTGAATGAGAAGAAGGTAATATCCACCTCGTCGAAGTAGCAACCCTCCCATCGATGTATTATATCCGACAATTGAGGCTCGCAAAATAACCTAGGTGATAGATCACCAAAGTAAACAGACTAAAATCTTCTTCCCCTGTTCAAGAAAAATAACCAAATCAGAGACGCGAAAGCATTTGAATTTCAGTCAATTAAATGATTACTTACCGTATTCGGGGCTATCGTCCACATTCAGAGGACGCAAATGCGACATTTTCAGAGTGTGGTGATAAACCAAAAAACAGAGAGCTGAGAGAGATAATGGCGTATATGGTGACGATCGACAATTAATTAATTAATTATATGATTTATATCCAAAACTTGAGGTGGTAGATAAAGATTTGACCTCTAGTAATGATATATATCCGCCTTCTCCACAGATAACTAATTAATATTAACTATTATTTAGTCACGGTTAATATATGTGGCCATAGGTAATAGATTTTTGTCTACTTTCGCCACGCATTTAATATTTTACCATGACCATAAAATAGATTTTTGTCAGTCACAACCTACCAGAAACTCACGGTTAATATATGTGGCCATAGGTAACAATGGCCATTGCTCACATTTAGACACACATAATATATACTTAATAGTTTAGTTTTTTTTTCAATTTACTAAGTAATAAAATCTACTCTTCCGGCACACAACATTATTTAAATGTGGCCATACATTCCTTTTTGGTCACACGAAAAAAAAATCATAAAAATTTCGTGGCCGTTTGGTGCATTTCGCCACTCTTTTTTAAGAGTGATAAATAAGTGCCACATGTTTTTGTAAAACAGTGGCTGAAGCCTTTGCACCTGATTGTTGTTGTCACATAAACAAAAAAAAAATGTGACTAACAGGGTCCAAAGGCTATATATTTGGCCACGGGTACAAAATATGTGTGGCTAAAACTAGTGTTTCTTACCTATGGCCACGTTTTTTTTCAAAACAGTGGCTATGCGTTAAAAAAAACCATGGCGGAAGCCACTTTTTGACGTAGTGGCAATAAACTTAATGATAATTAAATTTTAATTATTTATATATGTAAAGTAAACCCTGCATGTTGGGCCTAATTGATCATCATTCGTCCTAACTGACCATCACTCGTCCCGGCTTACCATCATTATTCCTAACCGGCCCTCATTGGTCCCAACCAACCTCTTTGTTCCTAATCTATCCCATGGTCCTAATTAAACTCTATTATTGGTCCTAGTTATACCCTCATCGGGCCTCATTGGGTTAAACTGACAATCACTCATCCCAACTGACCGTCATTGGTCCTCATTTTTCCTAATATATCCTTATTGGTCCTAATTAAACTCTGTTGGTCCTAATATACCCTCATCGGGCCTATTAAACAATATTGGGGCTCATTGGTCCTAAACGACCCTCAATTGGTCTTATCTAACCCTCATATTTCTTAATCTAACCTTATTGGTCCTAATAAAACTCTATTGGTCATATTTATACCCTCATCGGGCCTAATTAAACTCTATTGGGCCTCATTGGTCCTCATATACCATCACTTGTCCCGGCTGACCATCATTGGTCCCAACTGACCCTCATTGGTCCTAATTTATCCTTAATGGTCCTAACTGACCCTCATTGGTCCCGACTAAGCCTCATTGGTCCTAAATAACCCTCATTGGTCCTAGTTTATCCATGTTGGTCCTAATTGACCCTCATTAGTCCCAACTAACCCTCATTTGTCCTAATTTATCCTATTGGTCCCAACTAACCCTCATTGGTCCTAATTTATCGTTATTGTTCATAATTTATTTTTAATATTCCTAATTACACTATATAGGGCTTATTTAACCCTCTTTGGTTCTAACTGAGCACAATAGGATCCTAACTAACCCACAATGTTCCTAACTGGCCATCATTGGTTTTAACCGACCCTCATTGGTCTCAACCAACCCTCATTGTTCCTAATATATTCTTTTTGGTCCTAATTAAACTCTATTGGTCCTAGTTATAACCTCATCGGGCCTAATTAAACAATATCGGGCCTCATTGGTCATAACTGAACATCACTCGTCCCAACTAACCTTCATTGGTCCAAGTTTATCCTTATTGGTCCTAATTGACCCTCATTGGTCCTAATTAAACCTCATTAGTCCCAACTAAACCCTCATTGGTCATAAGTTATCCTATTAGTCCTAACTAACCCTCATTGGTCCTAGTTTATCTTTATTAGACATAACTGGCCCTCATTGTTCTAATTTATCGTTATTGGTCCTAACTGACTCTCATTGGTCCCAACTAACCTTTAATTGTCTTGATTACACTTTATTGGGCATCATTGGTCATAACTGACAAAAATTGGTCCAAATTAACCCTCATTGGTCCTAATATATCTTTATTGGTCCTAACTGACCCTCATTGGTCCTAATTTATCCTTATTGGTCCTAACTAACCCTCATTAATCCTAACTAACTCTCATTGGTCCTAATTTATCCTTATTGGTCCTAATTCACCCTCATTGGTCCTAATTGACCATCATTGGCCCAACTAACCCTCATTGGTCCTAGTTTATCCTTATTGATCCTAACTGACCCTCATTGGGCCTAATTAACCCTCATTATTCCCAACTAACCCTCATTGGTCCTAATTTATCCTTATTGGTCCTAACTAGCCCTCATTGGTCCTAATTTATCCTTGTTGGTCCTATCTGTTGGTCTTAACTGACCCTCATTAGACCCAACTAACCCTCATTGGTCCTGATTACACTTTATTGGGCATCATTGGTCATAATTGACCATTATAGGTCCCAATTGACCCTCATTGGTGCTAATTTATCCTAACTGATCCTCATTGGCCCAACTAACCCTCATTGGTCCTAGTTTATCTTTATTGGTCCTAACTTGCACTCACCTCATTGGTCCTAATTTATCCTTATTGGTCCTAACGGACCCTCATTTGTCCCAACTAACCCTCATTAGTCCTAACTGACCCTCATTATTCCTAATTTATCATTATTGGTCCTAATTAACCCTCATAGGCCCAACCAACCATCATTGGTCCTAATTTATTTTTATTGGTCCCAACTAACCCTCAATGGTCCTGATTAGCTTTATTGGGCATCATTGGTCATACCTTATCATCATTGGTCCCAACTCACCCTCATTGGTCCTATATTATCCTTATTGGTCCTAATGGACCCTCAATTGTCCCAACTAACCCTCATTGATCCTAATTTATCCTTATTAGTCCTAACTGACCCCCATTTGTCCTAAGTTATCCTTATTTGTCTTAACTAACCCCCATTGGTCGTAATTTATCCTTATTGGTCCTAATTGACCCTCATTGGTATTAATTGACCCTCATTAGTCCCAACTATCCCTCATTGGTCCTAATATATCCTTATTGGTTCTAACTGACCCTCATTTGTCCCAGCTACCCCTCATTGTTCCTGACTACACTTTATTATAAGACATCATTGGTCATAACTGACCATCATTAGTCCCAACTGACCCTCATTGCCCTAACCAACCCTCATTGGTCGAAATTTATTCTTATTGGTCCCAACTAACACTCAATGGTCGTGATTAACTTTATTGGGCATCATTTGTCCCGGCTGACCACATTGGTCCCAACTGACCCTCATTGGTCCTATATTATCCTTATTGGCCCTAATGGACCCTCATTGGCCCCAACGAACCCTTATTGGTTCTAATTTTTCCTTATTAGTCATAACTGACCCTCACTGGTGCTAAGTTATCCTTATTTGTCATAACTAAACCCTCATTGGTCCCAACTAACCCTCATTGGTCATAACTGACCCTCATTGGTCCTAATTTATCATTATTAGTCCTAACTAACAATCATTGGTCCCAACTAAACCTCATTAGTCCTAATTTATAATTATTGTTCCTAATTTATCTTTATTATTCCTAATTACACTATATAGGGCCTATTGGGCCTAGTTAACCCTCTTTGGTTCCATCTCAGTGCAATAGAGTCCTAACTGACCCACATTTTTCGTAACTAACCGTTGGTCCTAACTTATATTATTTGGGCCTAACTGGCCTACATTAATGCAAACACGACAGGAGTATTTGTATTTCTTAAACATATTAATGATTTAGAATTATAATTTCACATAAAAAGTACAAATGTTTATTAAATAAATAGGTTGAACGGGTTAGACCCGTTTTAAGGTTTATATTGATCGTCTCTATTTTCTGGGTTTAAGGTTTTTGTTGATCACAATGGAGATTGTGCGACAGATTAAAGATTTACCTATAATTATGTTGTTGTTGTTGATCGGAATGAAGATTGTGTGAATAGTTTTTTGGGTTTAGGTTTTTTATTGATCGTCTCTATTTTTTGGTTATAGGGTTTTCTACTATCTTTTAACAGACTGATTTCATATTACTGATTTCATAAACAAAAATTGGAAGAAATTAATTCTCCTTCAGAAATGATGCTGATCAGCTAAACACATGTTATCTAGGAAGAATAGAAGGCCCGAGATAAATTATCTCGGAATAATAAATTGCCTGAGAAAACTTATAGCTATCTCAGAAAGCCATTTTACCTCGGAAGGCAATTTTATCTCAGAAGCTCAGTTTTACCTCGGACACTAGATACGCTCGAGATAACTCAAGTTACCTCGGTATAGCAAGTTATCTCGGACATAAACTTGACCAGCTCTAGTTGTCTCTGACACATCTGATCCAGTTTCCCGCCCTTCTCCTGACCTGAAGCTATCACTTTTATCTTCTAGGCTAGTTTAATATTATTCTAGTTCACGTATCTTTACTTGACGGTCTATATGATCGCTTGGGGAATCAAGGGCTCTCCTTGATTCGTAAGGAATTATATATAGACACTTGTAACCTGCTTTAATATGTACTTCGATTCATCAAGTTATATTACAGTGCCCAGTTTTATTCATATTATTGTTATACTTGTCTTGTATTCGATTTCATATTACTTTACTTCAAACAGAGCATAATAATTAACTTGTTTCCGCCTGGTTAATTTTAAGTAAAACCTAGTAATTGGTTAAACTCTGTAACCAGATATTGATCCTATAAGTGGCATCAGAGCCTTGGCTCGTGTTTTTAAAACTTGAATTCAAATTTAGTTCTTAAAACTCTGTTTTACCCACATACTCTGTTTTTAGTAAAAAATCACTCTTTCCGCTTTTTCATCCTTAATCATGGTAGAATCACGAAATGATAGTTCAAACAAACCACCATCATTCATGCCCGATGATTTTGATACATGGAAATTATGTATGATAGGTTATCTTCATCATTCTCACTACAGAATGTGGAAATCTGTTATGTATGGCCCACTATCCCTACAGCGAAATCCGCTACTACACCAAGTGTAGATATAGTAAACGTTGTTGTTGACTATTCCGATGATGACCACATGTTGGTTGAGGAGATCACAAAGCTTTATGGGCATTACAGGCAACACTTCCAAATTCTATTCTCGTAGGTTTCAAAAATTGCAAAACTGCTTTTGATTTATGGAAAGCTCTAAACGAAATGTACAAAGGAACTGATGAAGTAAAAGAAAATAAGAAAGATGTTCTAAAACAAAGATATGAAAATTTTTCTCACAAAAAGGCTGTTAGAGCATATTCCTATGCTACCTTGTGTCTCGTGTATTGTATATAGATGAGAGCTGTTTGAGTGAGTCTTAGGGTGAACGTACCAAGGTCCGTACCAGTTGGTATGGAGCCAACGTACCAATGGTACGTTGGTTGGTACGCTGAACTTAATGGTTACTATAAATAGTTCGTGTTAGAGAGAGTTAGCTAGTTCTGTGAGTTTCAATAACTTAACTGTCTGTGTTCTAAGGTGTTCTCTCTCTAGATCATTGTAACTCTTTGTGAATTCAATAAAGCCAAGCTTTATTTACATTTGTGTTAATCGTTGTGACCGAATCATGCAGTTGTAAGATCTGTCCAGGTACTTACAAGTGGTATCAGAGCAATCCAGGTTGCTCTACTGCTGTGATTTGGCCATTTTCAAAATTCTAGTGAGAGAAAGTTTGGGTTTGAGTCATTTTTTATCAAATTTTCCCAATTCTGAGTGATTCAAAGGTCAAAAATGATTTCTAAAGCTTCATATAGTGTTTTCGCACCTCACTGTTCCAAATTCTAATCCAAAAAGTCAAAAATTCGAAAAATCAGTCGATTTCAGCATGGTACGCTACTTATACGCCGGATGAGTTTGTTGGTACGCCCGATGAAGATGATGGACGCCGGATGATCCACTGGTATGCAAGGCAATCTTTATAGGTTATTTGGTACGCTACTAGTTGGTACGGAAGACAATCTTCATCGTTGCTATGCGACGGTCATCATTTGGTAAGCAGGCAGCTACGCTGTACCAAGGTGGTATGCTGAGTTCACTAGTACGCTGATTTGGGTTGGTCCGTCTGTTGGTACATTGAAGGATTGGTACATCAGTGGTCCGGTCAGAGATTTGGTACGCCAGTCAAATTTTTGGTCCGATGAGATTGTTTTTGGTACGATAGCAGAATAGTGTCGTTCACTAAAACTGACGTAACTTGACAACCGTTAAGAGTTACGGGAGCTAATACCAGCCAAAACGACCATCTCAACGAGATCTACACTTTTGTTTCCTGATGGCTAGTACCCTCCGGTTTGACCCTCAAAATCCGCCTTTAAGACGTCAATTATTTAGTTTGAAGTTTTTACGTTCGGTATCGTAAGTTCAAAATGAGCAATTTTCAAGCATTTTCAGCTGCTCAAACTTCAATGCAAATGATGATGAATTATGATAACGAAATAGGAACAACTCAGAAGGTTCCTAAATTGCTAAAATTGGAAAATTATTACAATAGGAAGAAACGATTTGAATCATACATATTTCTCAAGATGTTGATTCTTGGATCCCAATTGAAAGAGAATATGAGTATCCGATGCTAAGTGGCAACATGCCAAAGATGGTAGGTAGTTTTGAGGCTTTGTATCCTGGAAGTGTTCCGTACCAACAACGGAAGAGAGGGATGGATAATGAAAGGGCGCAAGTTGTGAAAGTGGAGGTGGATAAGTTGTTAGAAGCAAATATTTTGAGAGAAATACAATTTTCGGATTGGGTATCAAATCCCGTGTTGGTCAAAAAACCTGATGGCTCCTGGAGGATGTGTATTGATTTTAAAAATGTAAATAATGTGTGCCCAAAGGATTGTTATCCATTACCAGAGATTGATTGGAAGGTAGATTCGGTTACAGGATTTAAATGGAAATGTTTTCTGGATGCGTACAAAGGATATCATCAGATACAGATGGCGGTAGAGGATGAAGATAAAACCACTTTCATCACAAGGGAAGGGTTGTTTTGTTACACTAAGATGCCCTTTGGGTTGAAGAATGCGGGGGCAACTTATCAAAGGTTAATGGATAAAACTTTTCAGGATCAGGTAGGAAGGAATTTGGAGGCGTATGTGGATGACATTGTAATTAAAAGCAGGGAGGAGGATAGCATGTTCATGGACATTGAGGAAACGTTTGCAAAGTTGCGTAGTATAAATATGAAGTTGAATCCAAAGAAATGTTCCTTTGGCATGCAAAGTGGAAAGTTTCTGGGGATGATGGTATCTAATGAAGGGATTCGTGCTTGTCCAAAGAAGGTGGAAGCAATATTACAGATGGGGTCGCCAACCTCAGTGAAAGATGTCCAGGTTCTGAATGGAAGGTTGGTTGCATTACATAGGTTTGTCGCTAAAGCAGCTGAGAGGTCATTACCTTTCATGAAGGTTTTAAAAGAATGTTTGGGGAAAGAAAATTTTCAGTGGACGCAAGAAGCGGAAGATGCGTTTGCAGAATTGAAAAAGGTGTTGACTGAATTGCCAACTTTAACAGCACCGACTGTGGGGGAGACGCTGCAAATGTATGTAGCAGCAACTGTAGGATCTGTGAGTGCAGTTTTAGTAGCAGAAAGGGAGCAAGGTCAGATGCCAGTTTATTATGTAAGTAAGGTACTGAAAGATTATGAAAAGAGGTATGTCTCGATGGAAAGGTTGGTACTTGCATTAGTTGTGGCTGCGAGGCGTTTGCGGAGGTATTTCCAAGCGCATTGTGTAGAGGTATTGACGTCTTGTCCAATAAATCAAGTGTTGCGAAAAGCGGAAATGTCTGGTAGAATGGTTAAATGGGCTGTGGAGTTAGGTCAATTTGACATTCAGTTTAAGCCACGGGTCGCTGTGAAGGGTCAGGTGATTGCTGATTTTTTAGCTGAAATGCCTATAAGTCAGGAAGAGTCAACGGTTGTGTTGGATGTGGAGAAAGTACTGCCATGGAAATTGTTTACAGATGGTTCAACCGGAAGTGAAGGGGCAGGTGCTGGTAAGATTTTTCAGTTTCTTCATTTACAATAATGGAGTTGTTTTTATCTTTTGCATATTTGATTTTAGGCTTAAACTCTGTTACGTCATAAGTTGCAGGTATATTAATTATAAGTCCAGATGGAGATGAAATGACTTATGCTATAAGGTTTGATTTTGGAGTTTCAAATAACGAGGCTGAGTATGAAGCTGTGTTGGCAGGTTGCTTAGGAGTATAAAACGGAAAATTTATTATCTTTCACTAACTTTTTCCAATATTATGTATTTACAAGTTTTTGGTGAACAGGGTTAAGGATGATGAAGATGTTAGGGGCGCATGAGGTGCAAGTACGTACTGATTCATTATTGGTTGTAAAGCACATCAGTGGGGATTATGAGACCAAAAGTGCTGCGATGGCACTATATTTGGATCAGGTTAAGGTTCTGATGAAGGAGTTCAACAAATGCGAGGTTTCACATGTAACTCGAAGTCAAAACAAGAAAGCTGATGTTTTAAGTAAGTTAGCTTCGACATCTTTTAAACACTTGGGAAAGGAAATAAGGGTGGAAGTTTTGGATGGACCCTCAATATTAAAGAAGCAAGTATCAGATGTGGCTATGTCTGGACCAGTTTGGTATGCGCCAATATATGAATACTTGGTGATGGGACGATTGCCGGAAGGGAAAGAGGAGGCCAGGAAAGTAAAGGTTAAGTCTTTACAGTATCAGGTTCAGGAGGGGTTGTTATATAGAAGGACGTATGTGGGACCTTTGTTGAAGTGCTTAACTGAGGAAGAGGCTGTCTATGTGGTTAACGAGGTTCATAAGGGAATATGTGGTAATCACATGGGCCCTCGGATGGTAGTTAATAAGCTGATCCTACTGGGGTATTATTGGCCTAATATGCATAAGTTTGCTAGTGATATACTTAAAAGATGTGACGAATGTCAAAGGTTTGCTCCAGTTAGTTTGAAGGCCAAACATGAGATGGTGCCAATTGTGTCAGCTTGGCCATTTCAAAAGTGGGGTATCGATATTGTGGGACCATTTCCTGAAGCCGCAGGAAGAGTTAAATTTTTAATTGTGGCTGTGGATTATTTCACTAAATGGGTGGAGGCAAAAGCAGTTGCGAACATCACTGGGGCACAAGTGAAAAAATTTGTCTGGGAATACATTATCTCTAGATTTGGATTACCTTTGTACATCATTTCCGACAATGGCAAGCAGTTTGCAGATAATCCCTTTAGGGAATGGTGTGAGGAGTTGGCTATAACACAGGTCTTTGCATCTGTCGCGTACCCTCAAGCAAATGGGCAGGTTGAGCGAGTTAATCGAAGTTTAGTTGAGGGCATTAAAACGAGACTAGGGAAAGCAGGCGGCGGATGGGTTGATGAACTGACACATGTGCTCTGGGCCTATCGAACAATGCCGAAAACAGCTAATGGAGAGACACCTTTTAGTTTAACGTATGGTTCAGAAGCGGTGATACCGGCAGAGGTCGGGATACCAACTCGAAGGATGCTTGAACATGGAAATAACGATGATTTGATAAGGGAAAATTTAGATATGTTAGAAGAGCGACGGGAAGTTGCGGCAATAAGAGAAGGGAAGTATAAAACAAAAATGGAAAAATATTACAATGCTCATGCAAAGGTTTATTACTTTAAGGAAGGTGACTTAGTTTTGCGTAATAACGATGTTAGCAAAGTTTTGAAGCTGGGAAAGTTAACACCTCAATGGGAAGGGCCGTATAAAATTACAGAAGTCTTGGGTAAGGGTTCTTATGTGCTTGAAGATGGAGATGGAAAGGTTTTGCCTAGGTCATGGAATGGTATTCACTTGCGGAAGTATCATGTGTAGATGGTTAATGTGAGAGATTCCGTAAAATCAAATCATTGTTCTTATGATTCTTCTATAGTATTAATGAGTATGATAAAGGGGATTTTATACAATTTGAGTATGGCTCAATATGAATAACAGAAACTCATTGTTTTGTGCAAAAATGAGTTAACACTTTTCGTTTGTGAATGTGCTATGTGCAAATTCTTATAATATCGGATATGTTTCGATTAAACTGCTTAAATATGTTTTAGGCACGAAAATTAGATATGTTCTAATTATAGCAAGTTGAATATGTTTTGACTAAGTAAATGGATATGTTCCAAGTTGTTATAACAAATGTGATTTGAACAAAGTTAGTATGGCCTAACTAAGTAAAGCGAATATGTTTCGTTTTAAGGGTTGGATATGTTCCAGTTTGACAAAGTCAATTATGTGTTGAAACATGAAAGATTTCTATGCTTACATAGTTAATTTTGTTATGCGTATGGTGCATATTTCATGAGATAATAAAATTTTCTTTTTACAACAATCTTTATATTTGCATGCCTGATCAAACATGCAAATATATCGATTTCAAAAATTTTCAAGGAAAAAGGGTACATGTAGAATAAGCATATTAAGCAAAAGCATGCAGTCATTCGGATGTGCAGATAACAGACAAAGTTTAAAAGCCTTACACATACAGGCATCAAAAGATCATCCACATGCAAGTGGGGATTGTTTGCAGAAATCTAAATGTTTTTCAAAAGCATAAGGGAAGGAAATGCGCTTGATAATCAAACGGAACCAGATGGTGTAGGGTGAGAGTCAGTTGTGGATCCAGGGTTGTCAGCATGGGGGGATGGTCCATCACCAAGGACAGCATCTTTGATTACTTGAAGAGGAGCATTGTGTAGATCTGGAAGTTGCTTTAGAAATGGAATATGCAGACGTTTGAAGGCTTCGGTGGCGTCTGAAAGCTTCTTGTTGGCATCCCTGTCGAATTCTTTCGTTGTCAGCACAGAAGATGCAGGCATTTTTGCATATTGGAAGCCGAGAATTAAGCCTTCATTCACGCCGCATGCATTCATCGCATTGTTGATATTCCCAACAGCAGATACCATATCCGGATCTTTGAATAATTTTCTCACAATTGCATCAACGCCTTCTTTCAACAACCAGGATTTGTCATCCTCTAGAACTTGCTTCTCTTCGGTTAGTATTTTCAGCTTCATCTCAAGAGCCTTTTGTTTTTCTTCAAATTCATGCTGCTGTTGGCTCAATTTTTCCTTTAAAGAAAGTACTTCTGGTAGGATGAGAAAGTCAAACAAGGAAAGTCATAGAAAGAGTTAAGACTACACCAGGACATAATTTTATGTCGGAAAAGTTAGAGGAAAGAGGTTTTACCATCAGAAATTGTTTGTTTTTGCTCATTGAGCAACTGTTTCTCTTGCAGCAAAGTTTCTTTTTCTTCTAGGGTGTCAGAATTCTTCTTTTCAAGGATCAGTTGTTGTTTCTTCAACATGTCGATCATTGAGCGAGCCTCGTGCAGTGCAAGTTCCGCCATGATTCTCTTTTGGGAAGCATCGTTCTTTGCTTTAGCAAGAGCAACCTTTTCTTTCTCTAGACCCTGAATTTTGCTCTGCATGGCTGGGTTTTGCATCTGAGCAATTTCACTTGACAAATTAGCATTCTCAGCTCTGATCCAACGGTTGTACAGTTCGGGTAGGATGGATTGGCTTTCAGCATGAATAGCAGTAATACGGGCGGCTAGCACAGAAGGAGGTAGACTTTGGAGAAACTTTACATCATTTGGGGTGGAGCAGTGCAAAAACATGTTTTTTGCTGTGGCAGGATCTGTAAAACTGTCTTTGTTGCTGATGTTCCAGCTGGGAAGAAATAGTTCTCCCAAGTTGAAAAACATTTAGATTTCTACAAACACGGTAAAGGTATTTCTTTACTTAAGTAGTTATCCACCATATATCACATGTTTCACTGAATTGCTTTTAATATCAAAAGTCCTTACTTTATCGGGCTATTAATATAGAATAGCGAGGTAATGTTGAGTAGATCTACTGGGGATTGACACCACCCTCCTGACTGGCGGTCGGACTGAGACCAATATTAGCCTAGGACTACCGTGATCGGGAAAGACACGGGGAAGGCAAACTACATAGGTTATGCCTGTGATACAGTGTCAGCTTTGGTTTCGAACGTTCAGGTGAGCATAAGCATAGGCTAGCTACCTATTGATACGGATAATACTTGCAACTTGATTAATTAGATTACGAATTGTTTCTCTTCTATTCGTATGCATTTTTGGTCTACATGGTGTTGTGTAGGCTGTATTAGTGAACTCACCAGCCTTTAGCTGACACTTGATTGATGGATACTTTTCAGGTCGCTAGGTGGATCATGGATGGCACGGATGGCGGCAGTACACTTGACTTGCAAACCTTTGGGGAATATGCATTTTGAACATTTAAACTTGTTATTTTGTCAAACTAAACATGTAATCTGTTGATGTGCTTTCGCTGAACTATTTAACTAAACTATGCTCCATTTTGTAAAAAGTGCTTTAACTTATGATAAATTACTGTTATGGCTTGGTTGTAACTAAAGTCTTGGATCCTAGTCTGGTTTACACCCCACACGGTTATACTCCGTTAGTGGAAATTGTAGGCCAGGTGCGTGTTGGAGTGAGTATCACGATGCATGAGAAAAACGTTAAAGTGTGCAACTACTGAAAAACAGTTACAGTCTAAGACGAAAATCTTAGTTCGATGTAACCATGGGCTCTGATACCAATCTGTCACACCCCCAATTTCCACTAACGGACTTTTACCGTGTGGGGTGTGAGCAAACCAGGATCCCAGTCATTAGTTACACCAAACAACCATTAAATATCAAAAGGTTTTCATTATATTAAAATATAATATAAATTCAGAGTTTTACAAGTGCGGAAGCATAAACAAAAGATTTAGTATTTACATAAAACATTGTCTTTTGAAATAACATAACTTGTATAGAAAACCATAACAGGGTTTTAAAGGCTCATGCATGCATACTCGTGATACTCGAACACCTGCAACCTGAGAGGAACATGTTTGAAAGAAATGTCAACCAAAGGTTGGTGAGTTCACAGGTTTTGATATTCACAGTCAAGTTTTTCGCCAATGGACACAACAGTTTTAAGTCCATTGATAAGTTGTAGAGTTTTGCTATATTTCCATATCGTAGGTAGCTAGCTTAAAGTTCATGTCACTAGATAGTTCACAACCGAAGCTGACTAATATATAAGTTGTAGGAATCCTCCTTACGTGTTTTGCCTTCCCCGTGTCCCACCAGAAACAATGGTACGTATAGGCTAATATTGCTCTAAGTCCAACCGCCAGTCGGGTGGTGCATCACGTGCCCGCTGAGAGGGGTTTGTCAAACCCCAATAGTACTACTCAACATTACCTCGCTTTTCACAGTTAACGGTTCGATTTGTAAGGACTTAGTTTTTGGTGTCAAGCAAATCTAGTACATGTGATATGTTAGAAATATAAAAGCTCTATAAAAACAGTAAGTAATTTTGCATGTTCTCTCCCCCAAAAGAAAAGAGTAAAGTGGGGCCATGAAACTCACCTTAGGGTGCACAGCAAATCCAGATAATCAACAACATCAAGAATAGCAAATAACAGCTTGTTCTACCAAACACCTAACGAGCATAAATGTATAAGTGTGTGTGTGTTTGACTAAAATAACAAGGTCCAACGTAAATGATAAAAACGAACGATCGTGGAGTCCAGAACAAGTCGAGGATGGCACGTTTGTCGAATCCAAGCGATTATCGAAATGACACGAAAAATACATTATATAACCATAATATATATCTTCTATATTCAAAGATCCAAAATAAATATATACATACAACATATATTACCAAAAGCGCAAACGATGTTAATAACGATTTTACAAACGAGATACATATTATAAAGTTCACATAAAATATCGAATCGTTTCAATAAACCAACGATATTTGTTTATATATTATTTGGTGCAAAATTATATATATATTTTACCCTTTTATGTAAAACCATGATTTTTGAGTTCAATATATATACGAGTTCATTAAAAACTATACTTTAGTTCAAAACGTCAAAAGTTCACGGGTTTAATAGTCCAACATATAGTTTTCGGGTTTTTAGTATAATCAAAGGATCTTTCTAAACGAATTTTTAATTCAAAGTTTCAAACAATGCCCAAAATTGAAATATATAAAAATATAAAAATATATATAAAAGTTCACGGGTTTATTAGTCCAACATATAGTTTTCGGCATAAAGGCACGACTCGGCAATCAGGGAAAAAGCTGGTTGAATGAACTTCCAAATGTCATCTGGGCTATCAGAACAACCGAAAACACTAGTCATGGGCACACACCATACAGTCTAACTTTCGGCTCAGAAGTTGTCATATCGGCCGAGATTGGCATTCCTACATTCCGAATCGAAAATATCTCGGAACCAAAAAACGAATCTGAAATGCTAGTTAAGATAGCACTCACACAGGAGCGTCAAGACATGGCAGCCATTAATGAAGTTAAGTACAAGAAACAGATGGAAGGGTACTACAATCATAGGGTCTAAACTGTCACCCTTTCGACCCGAAGATTATGTATTCAGAAGCAATGAAGCAAGTCGGCAGGAAGACCAAGGAAAACTAGGGCCAACTTGGTGTTTTGGTCAAAAACTGCCTAAGCAATTAGTTGATCAAACTTTGTAAGTGAGGTAGTGTGTTTGATGAATTTAGCAAGGAAAATGTAAGTTTGGATGTTGACACGATGATGTAACGAGGGAAAAATCCAGGAATCCCTGAGTATCCTCAAGGATCCTAGCAAAAAACCTCGGGAGCCGGCTTAAAGTGCCTGCTGCCTGAAACTTTTATATGATCGGAAATTATTCAAGTACAAATGAAATGAGCTCGAGTTCTAAGTGTTACAGAGAGTTTTGAGAGCAAGTATCGTGTGTTGTGTGCAGACCTAGAGCTCGATATATATAAGATTACATTGCAACTAATCCCCTAAAAACTAGCAACTAACTCCACGTCTTCCCACTAGCCGTTAAGGTCCATTTAGTCCACGTTTCTTGTTAGTTGACCGGGTCTTTAGGACACGTGAGTCATACCAAAGATAATCTGCAAAAAATAAACATAGAGGAAGGTAATCGTTAGTTAAAAATAAATTTCAGGATCCTTACAGTGAAATGCTTGCGAGCCTATGCGAGCTGCTCGATACATCCTAAAATCCGGTACCAACAATTGCCCCCAAATTTTTTTACGGATGGCGCATGCAAGCCAGCTGTCAAGAATTTGAATTCTGATCTTAACGCTAAAGTAATCATGACCGAGAGAAATTAGTTCGGCCCAACTTCCCAAGCGAAGTTCTCGTTGGCATATTCAGCTTTAAAAGCTTCACCTTTCCTTTACATTCTTTCACAACTCTTTTCGGAAACCCTAGAGCTCCTCCGATCTTCCACAGGTCAGTTCCCTCTTCTTTTCTTTTGAGTTTTTTAACGATGGGCAAGAAGATGCTTCGCTCCAGCGCCACTGTTTCCGACAATGTGGCTCAGGGTTTCACTGATCAGGGTCTTCTTCCGGCAACGGAGGAAGAAACCTGCAACTTCGACGATCGCAGTATCGAGATGTTGCAGCGATCCTCATGCTTCCCCGCCGGGATTGAATTTCACTCTTATGATCCTCGTTTAAAAGCCGATCATATTTCTTCCGATTGGGTTTGTTTCCTTTACTACCTTTCCTCATCGGCATGACATTTCCGTTTCCCCCTTTGGTGAACGAGTTCTTTTCGGTCACCCGCTTAGCTTACTCTCAAGTCATGCCAATGATTTGGCGAATCCTTTTCTCTCTTCACCATCTGAATCAAACCTGTGACTTGAACATTGGGGTCGCTGAAATCTGCAAGGTGTATCGGCTTGGCACCCATGGTAACAGTAGGTTTGTTTTGAAAACCAGAACCGGAGAAGCCCAAATGGTTCCCAGGGCTTCTCACAATGATCATGATTGGAGACGCCAATTTTTCTTTGTCAAAAGGAAAAGTCTAACCGGTTGCAAGAACCTTCCTACCCAATGGGTCGTCAGGGGTAGGAAGAGTTTCCTGAGCTATTTCGATCTTGTAAATTCTTTTATTCGTTTTACTGATTTGTTTGATTCTTGTATTTGCAGCCCCCAAGTTTGAAGCATTGATCAAGCCTTCCCAAGATTCCACTAAGAAGCTCAAGGAACTTTACAGCATCCCCGTCTCTGAAAGAAGCTACCTTCCTGAAGGTGTAGCAAGTGTTCGGTCCATTTCTCAACAATCCCAAAGCCCATCCAAGACCATGTCTGCAGGTACTTGAAGGCACTTGTTTCTATTTCTGCTTTGAGATGCATTTTTCTATTTTGTGAAACTGATCTTTTTTGTCTCTGATGAAGCTCCAGGTTCTGCCTCCAACTTCTCTTTCCAGGACCTCAAGTTCTTAATTGCCAAGAAGGAAAAAACTGAGGAAACCAGCAGCAAAGCCCCCCAAGATGTTTCAGTTCCCAAATTCCGGCCTCCTAGCACTCGGTCCAAGACTTCATCTGCCAAGAAGCGCAAAGCCTCCGACACCACCATCAACGTGGACAGTTTCGATGGCCTTCCTCCTATCGCAGCAGCCAACAAGCTGCTTTCTCTGCAAGCTGTGGTGAACATCGTAAGTGTACATAGATAATTAGAGAAGTATGTTAGAATTAGAGATAGAATACTCCCCTTGTTGATTCTGATCCACTTTGATTTGATGCAGGGTATTGATAAGCTGAGCCACGAGGTCATAGAGCTCGAGGGCAAACTTGAAGCAGCTGAGCAGAAGCTCGAGTCCTCTGAGCTTAAACTTGATGAAGCCTTACTCCACATCGAGCAGATGGGTAAAATAGCTGCCAGCAAGAACCGCTACCATGAGAAGCAGCTCAAAGAGCAAGAGTCTGCTGCTGCTGAAGCCTTGAAGCTGGCCGATCAAAATGCTAAATCCTCAGCCGCCATCAGCGTGCTTGAGTGTATGATCGAGATGGCCACAAGTGCACAGGCTGAAGGCTTCACTCCAGAGAGTTGGCCGGTCAAGGATTGGGAGGTGAGCCTTAAAAGGCTGATGGCTGAGAGGGATGAAGCTGCTGGGAAGGTTGCTAAGGAGGCTGAGCCGGAGGTCATGGTGGTGGACAAGGAAGCTGGTGGTGAAAAGGGCAAGGGTAAGGGCAAGGAGGTGGCAGCTGGTGAGGAGAAAGTGGGCGATGAAGGCAATCTTGACTAGGTCGGAGCCCACATTTTTTGGTTGTTTTGTTTGGTGGTTGATGTTTTTCTAAACAATGGTTGTGGTGAAACTGAAACAATGGTACTTTAACTTTTGGAAGCTTGGATGGAGGGACCTTGAGTTTCAAGGCGAAGTCCAAGCTTCTCAGACAATATAGTTGGCCTCAGGTGGAGGGATCTTGGGTTCCAAGACGAAACCTGGGGTCAACTTCTTTAACTTCCTGCATATATATAATCTAGTAGTATTTTGATCATCATGGTGTCTTGCTTGTATTTTGATCTGTAGTAAATTACGAAACATATTTAACGAGGATCCTGTAGGATGCTCAATAGCATTACTTAGTTTAAAAACTTAAAAGTTTAGAAAACTTACCAAAATTAACAAACCATGATGCCAGCCAATACTCAGTTAGTAATAAAAATATGTAATATATGCATTACCAATGCCACCTGTTCGAGAATCTTCCAACTGTTGTGATAGTCAAGATTCTTGAGGATCTTTAGGAATCCTTAAGATAGACTTGGTGAAATCCTGATAAAACTGAGAAATAATTCTCGAGTACTTAGGAATGAGTCAAACAGGGGTCAAGCCCATCTTTATCTTTTGAGGCACATGGTACCTTATGAATCTTGGGTCTAAGCCAACTGGGGTCAAGCCCATAAAACCTGAGAGACACGAAAGTGCCTAAACCTTAGTTAATGTGGAAACATTAAAACCCTTTGTTACACTGAGGTCAAGCTCGAAAATACTTGGGACTAAGCCAACTGGGGTCAAGCCCATAAAACTTGAGAGACACGAAAGTGCCTAAACCTTTGTTGACATGAAAATGCCAAAAACCTTAGGACCTTTTTGGGATGGCACGTCTGCCACCCATTTTATGAGATGCACTCCATGGCCAACAATGATGAAATTATCAGCCACCCGTAGATGGACTAGTCGCACCATCTTGAACCATGGGCCACCATCGTGCGCTCCCGGCGAGGGTCATGCGCTCCAGGCGATTCCCATTAGTGAACGAGAAGGTGAAAACCTCCTAAACCTTTGACTGCATTCAGAATGCTTTAGACTTAGGAGAGGTGATCAGCCTCTAGCTTATGACAGGATGCTCGGAACTTCTACAAAACACTCAAGGCTTGGTGAGGGGTGGGTGTTAGCTTGGCTAACACCCCTCCGATGCCTAAGTCAGTAACCACTTCATAAAGATAATACTATGAAATTGAAATAAGAACCAGAGACGTACCTGAGGTTTTCGAAGCTTAAAGAAGGATTCTTTGAGACGCTCAGAGGATCCTGAGGGCACTTACATGAAATATGACTTTAGATGAATTGCGTTCCAGGCTCTTGGGAGCAGCTCACCTTCCATAGTAGCCAATCTATATGCCCCCTTTCCAGCTTCTGAATCAACCAAGTAAGGACCCTCCCACTTAGGTGCAAGCTTCCCATCAGCTGGATTGGTAGTATTCTGAAAAGCCTTTCTAAGTACCAAGTCTCCTACTTGAAACCTTCTGATCCTGAGATTCTTGTTGTAAGACTTAGCCATCCTTTGCTGGTATGCCGCCATTCTGAACTTTGCAAGATCCCTGATTTCGTCAATTGTTTCAAGATCTTCAAGGAGCTTCTGATTGTTAGCCTCAGGTTCTTGGCAACTTGTTCTAGCAGTTGGCATCACCATTTCAGTAGGGATCACAGCTTCTGAACCAAACACCAGGGAGAATGGCGTCTACCCAGTAGCACTTTTGGAAGTTGTTCTATCAGCCCATAACACAAATGAGAGTTCTTCAGCCCATTTTCCCTTTTTGGCTCCTAGCTTCTTCTTAAGGTTGTTGATGATGATCTTATTACTTGATTCTGCTTGACCATTAGCTTGTGGATGCACAGGAGTTGAAGTCACCATCTTGATGCCCCATGCTTCACAAAAACCAGTTGTTCTTCTGCCAATAAACCGAGACCCATTGTCGCATACTATTTCTGATGGGATTCCAATTCTTGTTAGGATATTCCTTTTAATGAAGGAGATCACCTCCTTTTCTGTAACTTGAGCAAGTGCTTCAGCTTCAATCCATTTATAGAAATAATCCGTCATTGCCAGCATAAAGACCTTTCCTCCGGTGCTATAGGCAACTTACCAACTATGTCCATGCCCCACTTCATAAATGGCCATGGGGATGATATCGAGTGGAGCAGCTCAGCAGGCTGATGGAGGATATTGCTATGCCGTTGACATGCATCACACGTTTGAGCATAAGCCAATGTATATTTCTTCATAGTGGGCCAGTAGTATCCTGTTCTTAATACTTTAGAAAACAGTGATCTGTCCCCAACGTGATTGCCACAATCTCCCTCATGAATATCCTGGAGTACTGCAAGTGCTTCGGCGCTGCTCCAGGCATCTCAAGTATGGACATGCAAGAGATTTCTTGTATAAGGTACCGTTTATTATTAAATATGGGATTACCTTTGTTTGGAAAATCCTGGGATTCTCGTTCTTGGGATTTCTCCTTCTTGGATACACTTCTTGATAGGATATGTCTAGGATCCTTGAGGATCCTGAGAATCCATCATTTCTTGATCATGATCTGTTGTGACATCAGTTAACCTCCTGTTCTTCGATTGCCGGAGTTAGGATGTGAGTTATGGGAATCTTGACACCTTCTGGGATCCTTAGAGACGATGCTAAGTTTGCCAAAGCATCAGCTTCTGCATTTTCTCAACATTTAAGTAGGGATCACAGCTTCTGAACCAAACACCAGGGAGAATGGCGTCTACCCAGTAGCACTTTTGGAAGTTGTTCTATCAGCCCATAACACAAATGAGAGTTCTTCAGCCCATTTTCCCTTTTTGGCTCCTAGCTTCTTCTTAAGGTTGTTGATGATGATCTTATTACTTGATTCTGCTTGACCATTAGCTTGTGGATGCACAGGAGTTGAAGTCACCATCTTGATGCCCCATGCTTCACAAAAACCAGTTGTTCTTCTGCCAATAAACTGAGACCCATTGTCGCATACTATTTCTGATGGGATTCCAATTCTTGTTAGGATATTCCTTTTAATGAAGGAGATCACCTCCTTTTCTCTAACTTGAGCAAATGCTTCAGCTTCAATCCATTTAGAGAAATAATCCGTCATTGCCAGCATAAAGACCTTTCCTCCTGGTGCTATAGGCAACTTACCAACTATGTCCATGCCCCCACTTCATAAATGGCCATGGGGATGATATCGAGTGGAGCGGCTCAGCAGGCTGATGGAGGATATTGCTATGCCGTTGACATGCATCACACTTTTGAGCATAAGCCATTGTATATTTCTTCATAGTGGGCCAGTAGTATCCTGTTCTTAATACTTTAGAAAACAGTGATCTGCCCCCAGCGTGATTGCCACAATCTCCCTCATGAATATCCTGGAGTACTGCAAGTGCTTCGGGCTGCTCCAGGCATCTCAAGTATGGACCTGCAAGAGATTTCTTGTATAAGGTACCATTTATTATTAAATATGGGATTACCTTTGTTCGGAAAATCCTGGGATTCTCGTTCTTGGGATTTCTCCTTCTTGGATAAACTTCTTGATAGGATATGTCCAGGATCCTTGAGGATCCTGAGAATCCATCATTTCTTGATCATGATCTGCTGTGACATCATTAACCTCCTGTTCTTCGATTGCCGGAGTTAGGATGTGAGTTATGGGAATCTTGACACCTTCTGGGATCCTTAGAGACGATGCTAAGTTTGCCAAAGCATCAGCTTCTGCATTTTCTTCTCTAGGCACCTGTGATATGCTGCAATTTTCAAAAGATAATGCTAATTTTTTTACAAGGTCTAGATATTTGGTTAGTCTTTCGCCTTTCACTGCATAGGATCCATTAAACTGGTTAGTTAATAACAAGGAGTCAATAAAAACTTGAATGTGTTGGATACCCATATCTTTATGCAAGTTGTAATCCTGCAATTAAAGCCTCATACTCGGCTTCATTATTAGTAGCCTTAAATTCACAATGTATAGATAGAGGTATAATGTCCCCCTGTGGCGATTTTAGCAATGCACCCAATCCTGTTCCTCTAAAATTAGAGGCTCCATCTGTGTATAATATCCAACTGCCTGAAGCTTCCTGGAGCTGCTTGACTTCCTGTTCAACTTCCGGTAGTATGTCACTGCTGAAATCAGCCACAAAGTCTGCAAGAGCTTGAGACTTTATTGATGTTCTTGGTTCATATATGATGTCATAGGCACTTAGTTTAACTGCCCATTTCGCCATTCTTCCTGACATTTCTGGCTTTCTCAAGACACACTTTATAGGATAGTTAGTTTTTACATAAATAACATGAGTTTCAAAATAATGCCTTAACTTTTGAGAAGCCATAACAAGAGCTAAGATTAATTTTTCTAAATAAGAATACCTGGTTTCAGCATCCAATAGTGTTTTGCTTACATAGTATACCGGATGCTGTTGTCCTTCATGATCTTTAACGAGTACAGCACTTGTTGAGCTGCCCGAGACTGCTAAGTATAAGGAGAGTGGCTCCCCTTTGACTGGCTGCATTAGTAGTGGAGCAGATGACAAGTATTCTTTCAAGGAGTTCAGAGCAGCTTCATGTTTCTCACCCCATTCGAACTTTTTGTTCTTCTTCAATATATCATAGAAGTCTTTGCTTTTTTCAGAAGATCTTGATATGAATCTGTTAAGTGCTGCTACTCTTCCAGTCAATCTTTGAACCTCTTTGACATTTGTTGGAGATTTCAAGTTCATGATCGCTTGGATTTGCTCAGGGCTGGCTTCAATTCCTCTTTCAGTAACCATATAGCCTAAGAACTTGTGGGCTCTTACACCAAAATGGCACTTGGCAGGATTTAGCTTCATGTTGAACTGGTCTAGGATATCAAAAGCAGCTTCGAGATCCCTAGGATGATCCTTAGCTTTTTTGGACTTCACCACCATATCATCTATGTATACCTCCATTGTGTCCCCCAGTTGGTCTTTGAATATCATATTGACAAGCCTCTGGTATGTTGCACCTGCATTTCGTAAACCAAAGGGCATAGCAATATAACAATAAATACCTGTGGGTGTCATGAAGGCTGTGTCTTCTTGGTCTGATGGCTCCATCTGAATCTGTTGGAAGCCTGAAGATGCATCCATAAAAGTCAACATCTCATGCCTAGCAATTGCATCCATCATTGAATCGATATGTGGTAGGGGAAATGGATCCTTGGGACAGGCCTTATTCAGGTCTGTGTAATCCACACATACCCTCCATTTGCCATTTTTCTTCTGGACTACCACCACATTAGCTAGCCATCTAGGATAATTAACCTCCCTGATCATCTTTGACTTGAGCAGCCTATCAACTTCCTCTTGGATTATGATGTTTCTCTCAGGAGCGAACTTTCTTCTTTTTTGATGTATGGGCCTGAAAGATTCATCTATACCAAGTTTATGAGTAATAATATCTTTAGATATAGTCCTCGTGTTTCCATGCGAATGTTGTAATTCTGGACTTCAGGAGGCTCACGAGCTGCTCTTTGGCATCCTCAGGAGTATTAGTTCCTACCAGCACTTTGATTTCAGGATCCTCAGGATTTAGCTGAACTTCTTTGATCTCTAATTCCTTTGTCATCCGAATTCTTCGTGTTGGTCCCTTTAATTGCTATGTTGGCCCGGGCTTAATGGTATTCTTCATAGCCGAAGTGTAGCAATCTTTGGCTTCTTGTTGATCACTTACAATTCTTACAACCCCCAAGGTGTGGGAAGTTTCACACACTTATGATAAGTCGACGGAACTGCTTTCATATCATGGATCCATGGCCTCCCCAAGATAACGTTACAACAAGGAAGGGAATCAATTACGCAGAATTTCTGCATGGAGTTGACCCCTTCAATGTACACAGGAAGCCTGATGTCTCCAACTGTATGCTTGGTTTCTCCACTGAAGCCAACTAATACCGAGGATCTTGGGATAATCTCCTCTTCCGGAATGCTCATCTTTTAAAGCACATCTAACTAAATGATATTGACCGAGCTGCCGTTGTCTATTAGGATCATGTGAACATAATGGTTAGCAATACATAATGTGATTACCAGACTGTCATGATGAGGATCCTGGATATCAAGCTTATCAGTTTCGTCAAAGGAAATGATTTTGTCTTCAGTCAACACCGCATTCTTCTTTGGTCGGCTGCCATGATCCATTTTAGCTTCTCTAGCATGTCTTTTAGCTGAGAAGAAGGAAGCTCCACATATATCAGATCCTCCTGAGATAAAGTTGATCACTTTGGCATTTGCTGGCGGTGACTGTGCTCTTTTGGGCAGCTCGGCAACATCCTGAGTTTTGCTTTTCTTTCTGCCTAACAATTCTTTGAGATGCCCCTTGCTGAGCAGGTAACTGATTTCTTTTCAAAGAGCTATGCAATCGTCTGTTAAGTGCCCAAAGTCTTCATGGTATGCACACTACTTAGACTTATCTTTCCAGGATCCCTGCTTCTCGGACTTCCTTGGCCACCTGGCTTTATCACCCAGATCCTGCAAGGCACATAACAAACCATTTATATCAACTGAAAAACAATAATCAGATACCTTGGGGAAGTCTTCTTCGTCCTCTTCATCCTCAACTGCATTGACTCTAGGATTATCATTCCTGTAATAGGGTTTGGACCGTTGTTGCTTTCCGGGAGAATCCGTCCTTCTGCTTGAGGATTCAGGTTTTGACACATCGCTTCTTTTCTGGATTTTCTTATCATCCTCTAGCCTGATGAATCTCAATGCTCTTGTTCTGACTTCATCAAGGTTCCTGCAAGGAGTCATAACTAGGTCATCATAGAAATGGGAATCCCCTCTGAGTCCCATCTTGAAAGCTTCTACAGCAGCTGCCATATCCAAGTTGGGAATATCCAGAGCTTCTCGACCAAATCTGGCCACGTAGTCCCTAATAGATTCATCAGACTTCTGAACTATCCTGTATAAGTCTCCTGTGAGCTTCTCAAAGCTTCTACTGTAAGAAAACTGGTTATTAAACAGGTTAACTAAATGCGGAAAAGAAGTAATGGTATTAGGAGGAATACTGAGCAGCCATTTTAAGGCTAGTCCCGTTAGTGTTGAGTCGAATCCCTTGCAGAGGCAAGCTTCCTTGATGTTTGCTAGGATGGGGTTGATTTCCATCCGTTCCCTGTATTGCGCCACGTGCTCCTCAGGATCTGTGGTCCCATCGTAAAGTTTCATGTTGGGAGTTTGGAATCTTTTTGGAATCTCTACGTCATAAATGGGCCATGCAAACCTAGAAACTCTGTGACTGCCTGCTGGCACTTCAGCAATTGGCCGGATAACACCAGGGATAGTTGAGATCATGTCCTTTAGCCTCTGAAGCTCCCTGTCTATATTTGGGTTGATACCTGCATCCTGCACAGTTCCTTGGTTAGGGTTAGCATAAAAATTATCAAAGTTGTTACCGGCTCAGGGATTCTGAGGATGGATCTGGGGTCCATATCCAACATGTCTAAGGATAGTCGGCTCAGTTGTGGTCTCCACTTGCATGGGGATGAAATTTCCCTCATGCATTTCCTGAGATGTACCTAAGAATATGCATGCAGAGACAGAAGGGTTAGAAAACAAGGATCCTTGGGGATCCTGAGCAGCTCGGAAGCGGCTTGAATTCCGGGAAAGGCCGAGTTAAGGATCCTTGTAGCACTTGAGCGGTAGGTTCCCCTGATTGCTGGCTCCAAGGCTCTTGAAAGTTAGACATTGTAAACCGCTGAGTTTGAGATCTGGGTAGTTGCGCTGAGACTCTCGGCACCAGCTGATTTGAAAATCCGACTGGTTGCTGGCTCGAGCATCTCGGCGGCTGCTGACTTTCATATCCTCTGTAATAAGATTCTGGGGGCTGCTCGGAGTAGAGTCCGGAGTACTCCAGATCTATCACTCCGGAAGTCTTATGATGTTAAGAACCCGAGAATCCCGCAGCCGTAGTTGTTGCAACACTTGACTTTTGGGCGGTAGAGGAATTTGCATTCTGTTTTGGCTGCTCCGATATTTCCGAGAGTCAAAACCGAGTGATTTCGGCATCAAAGGACTGGTTTCCTCTACCGGTTTCTTTGACTTCTTCAACTCCACGATCTCCTTCATCATTTTCTCGTTGGTTTTGGCTTGTTCATCCATGTGAGTTTTCATCTGCCTAATCAAAACATACAAATCATTATTAGAAATGGCAGGGTCAGTGGACAGACCTTGTGATCCAGTGAAAGTAGGATACTCCATTCTCTTAGCATCGGTGTTAGGCGTTTTCTTTGACATTGGGGGAAGACCGGTGCTAACAGTCGGTTTGGTGGATGGAACGGATTTTGAAGTAATCTTCGATTGAGTCGACATTTCCAGAAATTGGTAGCGGGAAGGAGATCAAGGCTCTTGGCTGAATCCAAACACCACTTGCCCCACGGTGGGCGCCAAATTGTTTTGGTCAAAAACTGCCTAAGCATTAGTTGATCAAACTTCGTAAGTGAGGTAGTGTGTTTGATGAATTTGGCAATGAAAATGTAACTTTAGATGTTGACACGATGATGTAACGAGGGAAAAATCCAGGAATCCCTGAGTATCCTCAAGGATCCTAGCAAAAAACCTCGGGAGCTAGCTTAAAGTGCGTGCTGCCTGAAACTTTTATATGATCGGAAATTGTTCAAGTACAAATGAAATAAGCTCGAGTTCTAAGTGTTACAGAGAGTTTTAAGAGCAAGTATCGCGTGTTGTGTGCAGACCTAGAGCTCGATATATATAAGATTACATTGCAACTAATCCCCTAAAAACTAGCAACTAACTCCACGTCTTCCCACTAGCTGTTAAGGTCCATTTAGTCCACGTTTCTTGTTAGTTGACCGGGTCTTTAGGACACGTGAGTCATACCGAATCTAATCTGCAAAAAATAAACATAGGGAAGGTAATCGTTAGTTAAAAATAAATTTCAGGATCCTTACAGTGAAGTGCCTGCGAGCCTATGCGAGCTGCTCAATACATCCTGAAATCCGGTACCAACACTTGGGAAGGACCCTACCAAATCCTTAAGGCACATGCTAAAGGATCCTACAAGCTAGCTACAATGGATGGCAAACTCGTTCCTCGACACTGGAACGGCATGCAGCTCAAAAAAAGTTATTTGTAAGCTAGGGGTGCATACACCCCACTTTTGTAATGTTGTTGACAATTCGGGCATTTACTAAAGTCCCATTATAAAAGAATGCAAATTTCCCATGATTTCTTAAGTATGGCATACTAGCAAACAACGAAATGGCATCTATATATATTAACAAACCGACTGGCTACTGTTGGCCTAATTATAAACAATACAGAAATTGAAAAAAGAAACATGATTCTCAGATTCAAGTCGACACACCGACTTAACTATTATCATAGGTTAAGCCAAGGGCACACCTACTTGTTGCCAGTTGAAAAGGAGCCAATAAGCAGGCCAGCTAGCTTCGGCACTAATAGGCCGACTCCTTTTAAAGACTAGGAAACAAAATTCATAAGATGGTTATCCGTACCGGGCTATACAGAGAAACATATTATTGTTCATCTCTCACAGCTCTATTTTAG
>JBCNJP010008142.1:0-43993 GCA_039602395.1 Deinandra increscens subsp. villosa
ACACATGATCCCCACAATCAATAAATAAAATTAAATAATTGGTATGATCGATCTCTTTGAAGGATATACATAGATGTGCTGTTATCAATTATCATCTCATAATGTATGTTTAAGTATGAATATTAGATACCATTATGATTTAAAAAAAAAAAAAAAAAACTCATAATTTAGTTGGATTTTTAGTTTGGTTTATTACGGTGTAAGGTTGAGACTTGATACAGGTTTTTAAATGTTAGATTTTATTTGGTTTATTGAATTTTGAATTGATAATTTGATATAGCATTCACGTATAGAAATTCTGGGAAATGGGGTTCACAAATGGGATGAAATCTTGTCAGGTATTTAATTTGTTTTTGGTCCTGTGTGTGAGTATCATGCAATTCTTTGTTTGAATTGACAAATATGACAGTAGTGTAAAGTGATAAAATGGAAGTGATAAAATGTATTTGGTAGTAATTCTTTGTTTGTTAATAAAAGTAATTGTTTATACATATCAGTGTGTGCGATATATTCCTTTGTTGAAACAAGGAATAATAAAAGTGATAAAATGACAAACATAATGTGGCAGTAATGTGAGTATGAAAATTAAAAGGGTTAAATATTAAAATTAGACAAAAGGGTAAAATAGTCTAATTCAATATAATTATTGTGTATGGAAAATAAATTTTGTTTAGGGATCACCTCCCTAATTATGTAACAGATGCTCAAAAAAATACAAAATAATAACATTGTGAACCAATCACCTCAATCTATAGACAGTATTAAGCTTAAAGAAGGAGCTAAACCGTATAAGATCATTAAAACAACCAATATTACCAAAGTTAATGGCCTATATTTAAGCTTAAGAAACATACGGGTATAGAACATATCGAACACAATATACTTGCTGTGTGTCTAAGAAAATGAATTATTTAGGCCGTAACCGCAGAAAATGCTTTAGGCCTCCCTACAAACTGAAAGGCTAGTGAGTAGTGACTGCCTGCCTGCCTGGGTTGCATACTTGCATGGCCACAAGTAACTCCAAGGCTCAAGCTTATAGAAATGGATAGATTCATAGTTTTGCGCATTACATTAGGAAATGTAAACAATCTAGGAAACAGCAACAAACCCACTTGGTGACATATATTACAAAGCTCAAAAACCATGACTAAAATTACCTAAGACGAGTACTTACAAACTGCAGGGCGGTCTCTTGATATAAGCAAAGCTCTTGATCCCAAATAGTCAAACGATGGACAATATAAGTTATCCGGCCCAATTGTCTCCCTAACCTTTTGATCACTTCCGTAATTACTTGTATATGGTTTCATATCATCATCCTTCAAGGCATCAAATACATACAGCCCTAAGCTGCATACACCCATGGTCAGATTTGAGTTGCCCCATACTTGTTTTTTGGCTTTATAATGTGGGTGGGTGTGCATTAGATTCAGGTAAACTGTAGGTGCTGAGAGGCTTTTGTTTGCGTATGGAGAATTGCTGAATTTGGGATGTGGATGTTGGCTTTCTAACAGATGATGGTGAGCCACTGCAGCCTAGATAGATGGAGTCCCCGCGGGGGAACACTGAGTGGACAGTGCTGCTGTGTTTTGGAATCTTGATACCAATCCCAGATGGGTGACGGAAATCGAGTACATTTATGGAATCTGATGTGCAGAATACACCATCGTTCCCTTCTGCTTCTGAAGAACTTACCCTGTATTGCAGAATATCCAATAGAGTAAATATGTTAGGGGTGGCAAAATGGGCAGGTCAGTTATAAAATATTACAGGTGTCCAATCAATACCCTTTCATGACCCCATCCCCTGAAAAGCAAAAACCAAGGCCACATAAAAATAGAGAAGTCGTTTGAAAATATTACCCGGCCATATTGTGCGGGTAACCTGCTACTAATTAGGAAAGTATTGTTAAAATCTTATACAATTAGGCAAGTCTTAAAGAGCCGTTCAAAACAAAAAAAGAGTAAGTCTTAATAATTTTTTTCATCCTTATCATATCCAAATTTTAATATATAGAAAACCTAAATTCAAAGTTATATATTTGTTTTAAATTTATATCTAATACGTCTATTTTATTTAGAAATCTTAAATAATTAAAAGTTATAATTGTAATATGTGTATGCTGAATATCGTTGGTGATTTGGTTATCAATTAGCAGAGTTGTTTTATCCGTTGAAAGTAGAATCTGGGGGAGTTGATCAATCTCTCGAATATCGATTGTCTATCTTATTTATAGTTAAGGATGTTTGCTCTTCAAAGCGTGTGTATTATTATGATCCCACATCGGCCAAATATGGGATTGGTTGGTCGCGTAGCTTACAAGTCTAGGTGTCCCCTCCTCTTGCTAGCCTTTTGAAGTGAGTTCTACACATAGTTCATGGCTTGATGCAGGCCTAATATGGGATGGGTTCGTATCAGTGTTCTAGAATCTAGATAACTAGGATTAGACAGCTATATTAATAGTGTAGCGTTTCAGAAAAGCAATTAGAAAGGTTTTACGCATTTAAACACATTTTGGATTACTTTCAAGGCCTTTGGACAGTCGACCTGTTTCCTTTTATGTAAAAACTTTTAGCATAACCCGTTTGACCCATTCGAAAACAAAAACATAATTTGAATGACCCATTTTTATCTAAGTGGATTTAAATTGCCATCTCTAGTATAGATACAAACATAGATACTAGATACTATACTATACAGTGTATGATGGAAGTACACACTGATTTTACCATAACAAATACCAAAAAAGAATAGATAGACAGCTTACCTTTGGCGAACTCCTCCGCCTAGCTCAGCATGAGTGTTATTTATATGAAGGGCCGAAATTTTTTTACCGGTAGAAGAAGCAGAAAGTAATGGTTCAGGGATGAGAGACCCAACGTCCCACAAAGAAACAATTTCGGCCTCTGCCACAACCACCTTTCCCCTGTTTCTCCATTGCAAGGGGCTCGAGTTCTCCATTGCTGAAACACACTTCTGCAAATCCCACTTCATGATATGCAATCCATCACGAATATCATATATCCTCACAGCTCTCTGATTACTTGCTGTTGAGATAATAAGTGGACCACAAGGTTTGTACCACCATTGTCGGTTTTCTGAAGTCAGATTAGTCAAATCATGTCTTCTATTCAAAGCATTGTTGGATAATGGAGCTGATGCTGTTCTTGTATTTGTAGCCCCATCTTCAGTATGAAATGATTTTACTTCTTTGGTGTAAAAGTCCCATGAGCAAAAGCCGGCCTCCATGCTATTACCAGCAGATGCAGCCACAACAAATATTCCAGCGCAACCTTCTGCACCAGGTGCACGAACTATCCAACAATCTCTCCATAAATTAGGTGAAGCTTCGGTAGGAGCCTTGTATATGGATTTATCCTGAAATACCACCATTATTATGCAATCTCACATGAAATACTTCACTGAGAAACTAGAATTTGTAAGATGGGCAGATAGATAACAGATTTGCGTTGAAAAGGTCATTATAGCTCGGGTCAAGACATGACAGGTCGGGTTGGTCTGGCCCAAAAACACTTTTTGGTCCGTTAAAAGTCATGATTAAGTAGTGTGATAACTGATAACCATGATTACGTAAACAATAATAGTAGAAATCTGTTACTTAAAATATTTGGGATGTTGCATGCATTACATATAGACTTTTGACGGCCTTCCACCCGATTTCCATGTGCTCATTTCATCTAAAAATACTAACTATTTGGACCATTTGAGGTTATTAACACAACCCATATTGACCCACTTATAAATAAAGTTGGCACCTTTTATGTGGTAAATATAGATCAAGGTCCCCATGATGTTATTCCACTAAACAGCAAATAAGTTCTATGGCTTAGGATAACTATTAACATGTAACATGCAATATAACTAAACGAAGCAAATTTGATATGTCAAACGCATTTACTGCAAAGAAACGGTTAAGATCAGCATAGGGATTAGGGAAATTACTAGTTTACTTAATGAGATCTAAAAAGGCTGATATGCATCACATCCATCTACTAACAGGGAAAACTCCAAAACTGCATTTTAAAGTCACTGGCAAATTTAAAACTGTCGTATTGCAAGTTTAAAACTGTTGTAAAAGACTACCCAAACACCCCCTACTGTTAAAAGTTCTGAAAAAAGTTCTCGCAAATCTAAAACTGTCATTATAAAATTACAACTTTAGTTATAAGGTTTTGAAAGGGTTAATTTGGATATTTAACATAGATGATCTGTTTGAGGTTCATGGAATCATGGATGACCTCCTGAGTCCATACTATAACCTTCCTATTAGTGATGACTAATAACAGACTAGGGGGGTGTTTCGCTGTACGTCTAACGGTCTAACCTAACTATTGAAGCTCAAATTCATCACATTGGCCGAATTTGTATTCAGTGACATCTAAAAGTTGGTGCAAGAAATCAGTCAATGACTATTAAGATAAATAAAAACTTCCTTCGTCTATCCCAAACTTTCAGCAACTCAAATCGCACTACAATTTGTAGGTGCACATCGAAACACCCTCCACTCATCCAGTTCAGAAAATGGACAAATTTTATAATGCGACGAAGTTAAAACAATTACCACACCTTATTCTATATTAAAATTCAGAACTGAAGAAGAAGCTATAATACGCAGAACAAGAACGACATAACGTTCCCAACTATTTGACGGCTAAATGCAACCTCTCTCCATCAGAAACCTAGGAACCAAAGGGGACAAAAAGGTCACCTTCATACATACTAGCTACAGGCTCCACACAGCCAATTTTCACCATTATAGTAGCTTCGTCATATACCCAATAACGACCCTGTACAGCTGATCAAGCTATTGTAAGTGAGTAGATTCTGATAAGCAAAGATTTGTCGGTATATATACTCTCAAGATAGATACGTAGAATCAACTATGCTGGAATATCTAAACATTTCATCGAAATATTTACCAAGTAAAAATGCAAGCCATGAACAAAGCATAATCACAAAAATGACAAGTGAACAAGGCAACACCTCGAGCAAGGAAATGGCAAGATACATCGATGTTTAAATGCAATGACACAAAGTGCTAAATACACTATGTAATTTCAAACTTTCAACAAACTTAACGACGCGAACCTTTCACGTAGCCAACAGCCCAGATCCTTTCAGGTCCATAATTCAAAGTGTTCTCTAACCTGCATCCAAAATTGGGAAAAGCCAAAGAACAAAGAAATACCAACAGAATGAATTTTTTTTTTCTCAAAAAAAGAGGACAGTACCTCAAGTTTATTATATCACCAAATCCATTACATAGTGTATTCCAATCCAACTTTCAGTGAGGACATGCCCAACACTTACTAATATGGATCACAAAATTCCTAGACTATACATCAGCTATGTCAACACAAAACAATAAACACTATATTTACTATCTTCGCATTCAATTCTATATATATCTTAGCACATGACTTCACCATATGCATTTTCTTCCCAAAAACACCTGCAAGCACCCTGCATTAGCATGTCACATGAAACAAAAACATCTTAGCTTCCTAAAAATCATCTCCAACCACTCAATGGCAATGCCCAAATTAATTCATCTCCCAAATTCTTTTTAACTCCTCAACAGCTTGCAACTTTTAGTATTTAAAGTCAGCAACCTAAGTTTGACACATTCCACAATTCCAAGCCATTTTAGGACATTTTGTTTCAACAAACCACTGAATCAATCCCTCCCATTGATTAGGTATGCCATTTCCATTTATTTTTCCTTTCATCTCATGCCAGACCCATCTTGAGTATTCACAATCAAAAAACAAATGTTTTACAGAGTCCTCTTGACTATTGCAAAAAACACACTTATACTCATTCTGAGGATACCACTTAGTATGTATTTAATCTTCCCTTAATAGCCAACCATAAAATAAAAGCATGACTACGAATGCATTGTGTAACCAAACAATTTTGGCACAATTCACCTTGCTGCCATTGTCCCTGATATCCTGCCAAACATTACTCACGGAAAACCTTACTTCATGTCCTTTGTTATTTATCCAGACAACTTTATCGTCCATATGTTCATTCAAAACAGGTACATCTATTCTCCTAAGTATTTCTACACTGCCATACCACTCTCTAGGCCACACCCAATTCCCATTATCGATCATTTCAGCAACAGTTGCAGTATGAGTTAACTGGGCTTGGTTAATCATACTTTTAGTGACATAGTCAATAATGGGGCTAGCATGACACCACATGTCATTCCAAACTGAAGTATCTTTTCCATTACCCAACTTAACAATACAATCCTTTCTCATAAGACCCCTAAGCTTTAGCATACCTTTCCAACTCTAAGCTTCCTGACCCTTTGAATTATACTCCCAAACAGTCTCATTTTTCAATCTTACCTTAACAATCCATCTCACCCATATAGACTGTTTCCTACTACAAATATTCCATAAGTGTTTAGTTAAAAGGACTTCATTCCATTCAGCAAGAGATTTCAAACCCTCCTCCTTTGGTCTACATATCTCCTTCCAAGACACTTTAGCTTTTCCTTTACTCAACTCCCCCCCAGTCCACAGAAAACCTTTAATAATTCTCTCAATATCCTTAACTACAGTTTTAGAAAGCAAAAATACCAAAGCCCAATATATTTGCATGGAATTAAGCACAGATGTTACTAACTGTAGCCTACCAGCATAAGAGAGATACTTATTAAAAAAAAAACAGAATGAACTTTAAATTACAAACTACAACCAAAATAGACACTTTTATGTTCTATATTTTGGAGCAAAATCATATACTCCACAAACACAGATTACGAACTCACAAGTGGACCTATAAACAAAAATAAAAATGCTTTAAGATTGTACTGATTGCATGGAAAGTAAGGCATACACTTAGAAGATGTCTGTGATGCCACAAGCATGAGCAAAAAACTATACAATCCATATTATTATATATAAAGCATATATATCCAATCCTCGTTTTACGATTCAACACTAACAATCACAGTGTGGCACGTCATCATATTTCCCACCCATTAAAAATGTCACAGGTCACCCTCTTTTCCCAGCCCAATATAAAACGTGACACGTCACACTATCTCCCCCGCTCCTACACCACCAACCACAGCCATCAACTATTCGTTATTTATGGCTTACCATTTAACAAAAACAGCAAGAGATTATGGTCCATAGTTAATGGAGAGAATCCAAAACCAACTGCAATTAATAGCAAGACAGAGAGAAAAGAAATTCATAATTCATAAATGATGCATATACAAGAAAATTCCAGCATAAATAGCTATACATCGTGTACACAGGTCTCATAGATGACAAGTATACATGAAAACACTTATTGGGAGCTTGATCTAGAGAGTTTTAAGATGATAGGCAACCTGATGCATATATGCTCCGCTCCAACTGAAGATCGAGAAGTCCACCAGCATAGCCCTCTTCGATTACTTGCTGATCATGTATCATCAGCAAATATGGCACAATATTGGTCGACAAAAACAAAAAGATGCATATGACTTGCAACCTGTCAGGAATCTGCAATACACAATAAAGGATTTGGTTTAGAAGGAAACAAGTTGTATTACAATTTAGTTAGTACAGTAATTAATAGTATACATTACCATTATCTTAGGGTTTCAACTGTAATAACTTTATTATTTAAGATGTAGTAACAGGGAATAGAGAAGACAAGTCTAATGAAACATAGATCAATCATGCACACCTACAAGAAATGATCCAATAAATTCATGTTTGATTTGTTGTATCATATCAATCAAAGCCGTCAAAAGTAACTAACATCGGGCCCATCCGCACAAATGGATGTTTCCATAAAGAAACATGAAAAGGATCGGAGAAAGGAATGAACACGTACCCGGGAAATTAAACACTTGAACATAAAAATCAAATAAGCCTGATGTCTGATTATAATCTTGACTGGATCAAAACCAAATAAGAAATTGAGAGGAATGAAAACAAAAGACGATGGGTCAAACGCGAAAGCTTTGACTTATTGGCGTGCCAAGGTACCCAGCCAACTTTTGCCAACCAAACAACAATATAAAAAAAAAGGATACACAAGCGAAGGGCATATATTAATACGAGAGGTGACCAAACAATTTTATATTAAACATTCATTAGATACCACACCATAAGAAAGAAAAAGAAATAGCATCCATGGTAATCACGATGATAAGTAAAATACTACAATAAGGGGAAAGTCGGATCGATTGTTTATATATTTGGCATAATCATCAGGCATCAAAGTGCAGTCTTCTTATCCAAACGACTCCCCTTGGTCCGGATCCCCCAACATCATCATCAATCTACAATATCAATCAATTTGATAATAATTAAAAAGAAAATCAAACCACAATTGCAAAAAGAAGGAAAAAAATACAAGTCTAGGTAAACAGTACTTTAGGAACTTTTGAATCTTCTTCTTCCGCTGCTGCTTCTTGTTTGGATTCTTCTTCTTCGTCTTCTTCGTCTTCTGCTGCTTCTTCTTTAGATAATTGTTTGGTCGCAACAAACGTGGCAGGACTACAGATGAATTATTATGAGAATATTATAAGAAAGATTAGATTAGAAAAGAAAGAAAAAAAAGAATGGAAAAAAGAAAGAATACTGACTTTCTTTTAATAACGAGATGTGCAAATACCCAATATCGTCTACAATCAATTCCAAGTAACAACAACAATTAGGCAGGATAGGTTTATATGGTAAAATTTTCAAAAACACAATAACAATAGGGAATGATGATGATTATAAAGTATAGTGGAGTGTACGTACTTTTGTGGACCGGGTAGATTTTTAAAATCAGCAGGTGACACTTTCAATATCTCTTGACGATTGAGCTTCATCTCTTGTTCTTCTACTTTAGAGAGGCCTGGGCAAGGAGGGGCATAGTCCAAGACGCGGTTTATGAAAGTAAGCCGCAGAACGTCACCATTATAACGTACCTTGAAGATCTTTTCAACTTCTTCAGGAGTCTTGGAACAGATCATGGCGACAACATCTTCAAACAACGTGTTAAAGAGGCTTTGGATGTACCAACCTGCCAGCAGCCTGAAATGTAAACAGAAGCAAAATTAAACAACAATCAACAATTAATTCAACTTAACTTACATACAAAACAAACAATCAGATTATATATATAGCGATAGCGTGTCATCAATACTAAACAAGATCATACACCCACCCTTAATACTGAACCCAACCCTAATAATAATAATGTGATTATAACTGTTTTCCAACCCCCCGGGGAAAAATAAATTAAACAAAATGTCAACACACAAGAATAGAATAATAAATAATAAGGAGTAGCTAGTACATGAATGAGATCAATAGCATCAACGTCTTTTTCCTTCATTTGTTGACGAATCCAGCGATCGACAATATTCAATTCTTGTTGGAGGCGAATTTTACAAGACTCTTGGGCAAACGCATTCTTAGTCCTTGCACGAGCCTTACAGAAGGTCAGAGCCAGTTCAAGGCTGCGGCTTTTGATTTTCATAGGTATCACGCCTTCAAACTCCCCGTAGAAGACGCAACTGAGAAGACGAGACTCCATGGTATATATCTCTTCTACAAACACGGGCTTCCCGTACATCATAATATACGCCATCTTCTTCTTCTTCTTATCTGAATTGATTTGGGGGAAGAAGTAATAAAACGAAACCCTTAACCTAAAAATTAATAAATATATATGGGTAGAGTACGATATGTTCGTACCAATCGGTTTAATCAAATAGAGTATCCTCTATTCTAATTCGATTGGCATTACAGATAGAATACAAATACTCGACAAAAAAGAAAAAGACAAAACAAAACAAATACAAAACTATTAAACCTGCAAAACCTACTTCTAGCTTGGAATATAGCGTATACAGATACAAATTACAAATACTCTATTCTAGCTTGGAAATAGCGTATACATGCATACAATAATTATTTATTTGATCTGGCATATCATCAATATATAATCACAAGGCAATAACACATACATTCATAAGCAACATTGTCAATGATAACATGATAATGAGAATAGAAATTCTTAAGTAACTAAGAACATATCAGACTCAATGTATGGTTTATACACAATTCTTAATCCGAATGACACAAAAAAGGGGAATCCGAAGGTGAATAAAATAATTGGAATACCAGAATTATCGGATCGCAGAATGAAATATGTAATTTTAGAGGTACGAAAATAGGTAAAAGAATCACTCCTGCTATATTATAGTTACAAATCTTATTATAGTTAAGTTCATTATGCGATAAATAACGAATCTCAAATTTTTTCCTGCTATATTGATACAAATCTTAACGATATACATGGAGGAGAAAAAGAATTGGAACAAATGTCGGGGAACTTCCCCTTTCAAACTCAACGATTCAACAAATCTGTATCAAAGCCGTACCGACAGAAATTAGGGTACCTGAACCCCAATCACCCAACGGCGGTAAAGCACAAATCGTTGGATTAAAAAATCGTTGGATTAAACAAATCTGTATAAAAAAAAACGTAGCAATCAAGAAATCTTACAAATAGAGCAGAAAACGTAAACGTATTCCATTGATGTTGTTGATTTAAGAGCAATCTAATTACCTCGGGTCGTCGATCTTCAGAGAGTAGCGGCTGCGAGGGATCGTGTGTTTTAGGGATAGAAGAAGATACGCAATTGTTTATATGTGGGAGAGACAGCGGCTGTGAGGGTCCAGGGTCCGAATTAGGGTATATAGGATCCGCGTTTGTAAACCGGTGGGGGGGAGGATCCGCGATATTTAACCGCGGTCTAAGTGTGTCATTGCAGGAGAGAATGAGTTGCATCAAAGATGTTGCTATAACAAACAAACAAACAAAAATCGAAAGAACATAAATCTTTGATGGAATTAGGGCAAAAAACCTACCAGAATCGACAACGAAATTAGGGCAAAAAACCTACCAGAATCGACAACGAAATTAGGTGTTGTGAAACCAAATGAAGAAGGTGTTGTGATTTTATAGATCGGCGGCTTCAATTTGAATCTTCAGTAAAATCGTGGCCTTCCAATAAATGATCATTGCGATCTCGCGGTTGAAAAATGGAGATGGATGCGCAGTGAAGGGTTTACCCAATCGAAGAGGAGAGATGCGTGTAAAAGATTGTATCGAGGAGGAGAATTGTGGTTCACGAAAGGCGGTGCTCTGGTGGTTTTCTTGTTCGATGGAGGGTGGATGGCGGGTTTGCCGAAGGCGGCTGGTTCTCACCATCGAGGAAGCGGAAGGTAACGTGGCCTTTGATTGCGTTCTGTGTTTGTTGAGTGTTTGTTGAGGATAATAATGACCGGAGATTACTTTAGGGTTAATTACTAATTTAACCTTAGATTTTGAGCAGATTATCTTGATATTTAAAATAACCATACTTTTCATGCTTTAAACCCTTGTACATGTTGCATAACAATTTGTAAGCGTCTTAAAATTAAGGAATTATATGACGAAAATACCCCCGATGACCAATATGTATTATATAGTAGTATAGATATATATTTCAACAATTTGAGTTTCGCTATCGCTATTATAGATTAAAAACTAAAAAAAAAGTAACATATTACAAGTTTATGTTCATGGCGTACAAGAATTTTTTTTTTCCTTTTACATTTTTATCCTTTAAAGATTTTATTTTTTAACGGTTTATCCCTTTTAATTTTTTAATTTTGTGACATCAAACTTTTGATTTATGATGTTTTTATCAAATCACTTTCACACATTTTTGGTATTACCTCAAGATATTTCTTTGATTTGTTTGATTTTTTTTTCAACTCTGTACAACTTTACGATTTTACCCTCAATTTTTTTTAAACATTTTGTTTTTGGTTATTTTATTCTATTCAATTATAATAACGTTGATTATTAATATAACTTTTTGTCACACGCTTCTTGTTTATATTGACAATTTATTTTTGTTAATGTAACCATTGTATTATTGGTCAACTATTTTTTAGGTTAGGAAAACATATACCCATGATAACATGTCTCTTAAAAGTTACTATCGTTGAATAGTAATCTTTAACTCTTTCCATTTTTATTCCAAAAGTTTCTACGTGTTAATTTTTGCCACCCACAAAAGTTTTCATTTTCAATTTTTTACACCAAACTTTTAACATTCATTAACTTACTATAATTTTTTATACAATTGGTACAACACTCTTAAATATAAACATAGTCTTTCATATAGTCACTTTGAGTTTTTTTTTTATTTTATTTGCATAATATTATTTTTGTTGTATCACTTTAGGACATTATGTCATACAGTTACATCTATGTTTGTTTTTTTTTTTCAAGGTGGTTGTTTTAGTTATTCTTGGTGCATATTAGGTATTTTCAATTTAAAATAACATCTCTTTTGTTTTGTTGATAATTAACAATACACGAAACGATTGTAAAATGAAATAAATAATTATTTATGCATGTATACACTATTTCCAAGCTAAAAACTATAAATATCAAATTTGGCAACAAAGGACCATAAACCATAAACACGTTAAGAAAACACAACAAACCATAAACACAACAAACTTTAAGAAAACAACTACCACTAGATACAATAAGATAAGTGGGTCAAGTCACAAGTGAGTTGTGTAATGGCTCAAGACACGTTATGGTTGACATAACACAATACAGTTGGGCAATCTGTAATCCATTTTTTGAACTCAAGTTTAGATTCTCACGGACTATGATTGCTAACACAATACAGTTTACAGCAATATTAAGACAATATCCAGCTCTTTAAATCGGAACAATTTATAAGCTTTAAACACTAAAACATTGTTATGATTTTAATTTGAATGTCATCTTACCTTTGTTGATGCCTTCATTTGCATTTTCGTATTCAAATATTATTGCTAATGTTTTCCCAGGTTGATGGCTCATGGCTATTGGCACAGGTGTTGTTAATGGGATTTTGCAGGCTTAGATTTTGGAATTACGTACACGAGCGTTTGAGGAAATGCCCAAGTGGGTACTGGGTAGATTTGTAAGTGTTTTACCAAGTCCCAAACCATGAAGTGGATGCATTAGGCGGTGAAATTGGAAAGAATGCTGATAGGTACATTCATCTCACTTAGGGCACAAAGAGTGGGGGCCTGAAGATCTCCAATCCTCCGAAATTACACCAATAAAATTCTGTCAACTCATTCCAGCCCTTCAGCCCTCCCAACCAATTTCAGTCTTCGTCATGAGATTTCAGCCCTCTTAAATTTTTATTTTTTCCCCCTATACTATTAAAACTAAACAAAATGTATTGTTAAAACAAAATATACAATTTTAAACAAGATGTATTTAAACATAAACACATTAGCATAAAACTTTATCTATACTCTATTATAAAAATTCTCTCCCCCCATGTTGAAAGTTAACACTTTTGGATATGGAAAATGTCCAAAATACCCTTAATGATTAAATTACAATATCAATCCTTTATCTTCTAAAATATTTATACTAACTCATTTACATCAATTACTTACACCATTTGACGTCGCCGCCACCACCACACCGCCACCGCCGCATTGCGCGGGCACCATGCTAGTTTATAATAACAAAAAATATACAATTTTAAACAAAATGTATTTAATACACAAGTTAAGGTTTAAAACATATATTGTCAAAAGGTAAAACTTAAGGGGCTAAAATGAAAATATAAACTAAATATTGTTTTCTGCATGTTACTTGTCTTCTCCAATAGTTCAAATCTTCAAATCTTCAAAATAACTTTTCAATATATATATATATATATATATATATATATATATATATATATAGAGAGAGAGAGAGAGAGAGAGAGAAAGGGTAAAATGGAAACCTCCTTGAGTGGAGGAAACCATGAAACCCCAATCTTAACCCTTCATCTTGTTAATCCTATGGCTCATATTTATTGTTTCAATTTTAATTATTTTTATTTACCATCTAAAGTTAATTATTCCCTTAAAGGGTATTATAGTCCCAATATTTTCACTTTCCCCCAAACGATGCATACATTCTCTCTCCTGTGTCAAATCAATTGTCACCCTCCATCTTTATCTCTATCACCACCATTTCAACTTTCCATTTCCCCCATTCTTCTCCACATCCTCCATTGTATCTTCTCCACATCCTCCATTGTAGGTTATGCATTCTCATTCAAATCATCATCATTTTTCATTCAAAGCATGATAGGTTCCTCAATTTTCATTCTTTTATAGTTACAGTAAGTTGAACAAGAAGAAGGCTTCAACTTTCAATATCCCCCCATTCTTCTCCACTCCCCCGCCAGTCGCCACCACCTCTATCTCCGCCACCATCTGTCACCACTCCGCAAGCCATTTCAGGGTTCTGTAATGGGTGTAGCGGCAACACAGCAGTACGATCGACAACCCAGACGAGATCTAGAACCTCGGACGAGATCTAGAAGATCGGAGACGAGATCTAACCTAGACGAGATCTACAAACTCCCCCGTCGTCTCTAAACTAGGAGCAGATACAATCCTTGATTTTCATGTTATCCCGGGTAAGTGCATCCTCATCATTCATCTCTGCAACTTTTTTTTTGTTATGAAGAACTTGGAATTGCGATCTTGTCTCCATCTTTATTTTGGAGAATTGTAAAAAAGAAAGAAATACATATTGAGATGAAATGAAGAAGATGAAAATATTAACTGTAAAAAAGTAGATGAAGAAGATGATGAATAGACTTCTTTTAATATTAAAAAGAAGTTGTTTTGAATAAAAAGTTACTGGCTTTTTGTTGGTGGTATAATTTTTTTATTCTAAAACACAATATACATAGCCTTTAGCCTTTTTTTTAACGGAAAAAAAGAATACTCCACTTTTTAAATTCATCATTATTTTTTTAACTCTAGATATACTCTTGTTATTAATTAAAATGATCAATATTTTATTTTCTTTGTGTTATTATTAAAATTATATGTAGTTAAACTTTTGTAAATAATTAATGTTTATAACACATTTAATGTTACATATGTTACAAGTCGGTGTAATGTTACTTTTTAAAGTTTGTGTAATGTTACATATGTAACTTTTTTTGTTTCATTACGAGTCTTTATTTTTTATGTTACATATTAACTTATTTGATATTACATATGTCTAACGTTACATATGTAACTTATTTGATATTACATATGTCTAACGTTACATATGTAACTTATTTGATATTACATATGTCTAACGTTACATATGTAACTTATTTGATATTACATATGTCTAACGTTACATATGTTACAAGTTGTTACACGTGTACCCTAAATAAACGTGTTAGTTTCTTGATCTTTTTTCTATATAACACATGTACCGTTACATATGTTACAAACTGTTGCTTTGCATAACCCAAATAAACTTGTTTCTTGATTATTCTGTATAACAAATATAATGTTACATATGTTACAAGATGCTACATGCGTAGCTCAAATAAATTGTTTCTTGATTTTTGTATATATAACTTATGTAACATTACATATGTTACAAACTGTTACATTCGAGGCTCAAATAAACTTGCTTCTCGATTTTGTGTATATAACATGTGTAACGTTACACATGAAACAAGTTGTTACATGAGTAACTCAAATAAACTTGTTTCTTGATTTTTGTCAATATAACATGCGCAACATTTTACATATATGAACTGATAAATTTATTTTTTTTCGTAGGTGAATGAATTTTTGGATCAAAGATGAAAATGATTACCAAGAATGGAAGCGTAAATAACTTTTATATGTTTTTTGTTAGGTTCTATTTTTTAATATTTTAGTTCGTATGTTATATGTAGTGTTGATTGTAATGTATCTTATAAATCAATGGAATATATTTTGTCAATTTCTTGTTTACACCAGACCTAGAAAAGTTACGTATGTAACATTTCATATCTGATAATTAAAACACCGAAAAAGAAATTAAAAAATAGTAGAGAAAAAGTAAAAGTAAAAATAAATCTCTACAGATTTGTATTAAAGTATGAAAATGAAAAAACAAATGTATTGAAATATTAATAAAGTAAGTGAGAGAAACTATTAATTAAATAGAAAGTACTAGAGGAGAGAGGAGAGAGGAGAGAGGAGGGAGAAAATCATTACTTTTCTACAAATTGTGTAAGGGGGAAAGATTGTCAGGAGAAACTTGTAGAGGAGTAAAAGTCAATTTTGCCCTTTTGTCTATCATAGAAAAGGTTGATGTGGAGCAATGATGACCTTTCATTTGGGTTTCATGGTTTCCTCCACTAAAGAGGGTTTCTATTTTAACCCTCCCCTATATATATATAAATATATATATATATATATATATATATATGGAGAGGATCATTTGAGAACCAATTTGACTTGAGAACTAAAAAGAACTAATTTGAGCCACAAGTTTATTTACATGTATCCCCCCTCCCATGAATTGTAGTGGTCCCCCCCTGAAATTTGTGGTTGAGATTTAGTTCTCAAAAGTTCTCAAAAGAAAAAGTTCTCATTTGAACCTAACCCTATATATATATATATAGGGTTAGGTTCAAATGAGAACTTTTTCTTTTGAGAACTTTTGAGAACTAATTTGGGCCACTAATTTTCAAGGGGGAGCATTCAAATTCATGGGGGGGTTTCCATATATATAAACTAGTGGCTAAGATTATTTTTTTTTAGTTCTCAAACCCAATTAGTTCTCAAATGATCCTCTCCCTATATATATATATATATATATATATATATATATATATATATATGGGAAATGTTATTCTAAGAACCCTTAAAAAAGCAGGAACCTTTAGGAACCCTTTTGACTAAGGGTAGAATAATAAAATCGTTTTTTGATTTTATTTTATAAAATTTAATAAATATAACATTTTTTAATCTTCCTTGATTTTTAAGGAATCACATATGATCGCCGAAAAATCATATATGATCCAAACTCACCGGAAATCACATATGACCGTCTACAATCTCACCGGAATCACATATGCTCATGTACAATTTAATAGAAATCACATATGCTTATTTACAAATTAATTGATTTTTTAAAGTTTCAAACTTAATAACAATTTACAAATGCTCATCTTATAAACAATTTACAAATATCGTCGGAAATCACATATGCTCATCTATTAAAAATTCATAAATTCGCTGGAAAATACAAACTCGTCGAAAATCACATATGCTCTCGCCAGATATCACATATGCTAGTCCAATATAAAAAAACAAACACATACAACAAATATACAACATACACATACACACAAAAATCACATGTGCACATACTACAAACAATAATAATATTAACAAAACCATCTTCACAATTACATTCCAACAAAAACAAAAAAAAACTCGTTAAAAAAGTTCGTCTCTACCGTTAAGTGGAGGGCTTTTTTGTCTTTTCGCCCTTCTTCTTCTTCTAATAAAACCACATGGACGAAATTTCTAACCTTTTCTTCTACCTTTCTGAAACAAAATTACAAAAATCTCATATCATCAATATATAATCACAAGGCAATAACACATACATTCATATATGTATCTATATCTATATACATACATCCTTACATCCATTTGACCACTCACCGGAGAAACCAACTGCCACCATTGACACTACCTTCTACAATCGCCGTTAGCACCAGCTATGTCCATCGTTACCACAATCACGACCACCTTTGTTTACTATGACATCATATTCAACCAAAGATGAATATAGATTCGGTTGATGTTGTTGCTGCTGCTTCATCTAAGAAAGATTATGGGGTTGATGGTGAAGCTTCTTTAATTGTTGAAAACATAGTTAAAATCGACACTAAAAGAAAGGTGGTTTTTTTTTTTTTAAATTTTTTTCATTTAACGATTTTCATTTGGTGGATTATGATGGATGAATGGTGGATAAAAAGTTTTTTAAATTTGGGTTGGAAATAAATGTCTCCCCTCCCCTTCGTGTGCTTGCCGTTACTACTATATAAAAGCCACATACAAAGTCTCCCAAAACAAATGAAAAATGAGTGTGAAAGTGCTTGTTGCTCCTGCTATGTATCTATAATCTTTAGGATTGAATATGACAAAAGAGTAGGGATGGTGAGTATATATATAGAATATATCCTTGATTTAGATATAGATATATCTGTGTGTGTATAGGTTTGGGGAAGAAGAAAGGTAATGGAAGAAGAGCAATGTTTGGAGAGGAAGAATATGTGCGAAAAGACAAAAATACCCCTCATCTACGTGTACTCATGCCCATAGCTCTATCTTTGCGGGATAATTCAAACCTACAAGCGCCCGCCGCTAACTTCACCGCCACCACCAAGCCATCGTTCCTGTAAACACTCTCCTCTAACACTTTCTAGTCCAGCGCCTACAATAAGTCAGCACTGGACTAGGGAAGACTTGAAGAGGATATATATAAATCTATCCTTAATTGGCTTTATTTAGCCCAGCACGGACCACGTGAGGATCTTTACACTTAGTGGAATTTTCGCGCAAATCTTGCATTGATAAAGCAAAGGCACACACACAACCAATGTGCACAAGCTCACATGGGAACATTTAAAACAAACTTCCTTTGTACACCTCGCATACATTCACTCACAAAATACTGGATATGGTGCGGACCACATGTCCTTACTTGCCCGCCCTGAAATGCACGGGCCATCACGGACCACACCTCCTACGTCTAAGAAAATACTCTGACGCCAACACATTTTTAGTCCAGCACTTACACTTGGCAACAAGTCAGCACTGGATTAGGGAAGACTTGAAGAGGATAGATACTAATCTATCCTTAGCTGGGCTCAACCCAACAATTTTGGGCCTAACTAAAAGGCCCACTTTAAACCCTAAGGTTGCTCTCTTATAAATAGGAGGTTATTCCTCCTTGTCGGGAGATCTTCTCTTCTCCCTACCCTCTCACTTTACTTTACCTTTCTATGGATTTACTCACAGTTGTATACAAGACTAATGTTGAGCGTCGGAGGGTGGTCCAGAGACTCCGGTCTCTGACCCCTTCTAACGTGTTTGCTCTAATGATCTCAGGTACCGCAGATCTGGATACGGTCAGCCGAAGGATTCAAGAAGTCTGATTCGATCTAACCAGACGTGATCGTTTTAGGTTTCTTCAATACTCGACAAAAAAGAAAAAGAAAAAACAAAACAAAACATTAAACCTGCAAAACCAAAGCCTAAATTACCAAAATAAGACAACTTCATGATTTCATAACCAAGTTGAACAATTATGGTTCGAGAACTTATACACGCCGATCCGTCACAAATTAGGGTTCGAGAACCCCAAATAATCGAACGCCGATACGCACGAAATCAATATGTTTTAATCAATATGTTTTTACGAATGATTTGCAGAATAGGATGAAATCAGTTGTGCGTATCGGATTCCAGAAATTATACATGCCGATCCGTCACAAATTGGGGTTCGAGAACCCCAATAATCGAACGCCGATACGCACGAAATCGAATAAAAAACTCGGAGGACAACTATGAAATGTTACAAACTGAGGAGAAAACTTCACCTTGATTCGTCGCTATTCAGAGAAAACAGGGAGGAAAGTTGTGCAGCTGAGGAAGAGAACGAATTAGGGTTAATAGAAACGGAAAAGTGATTCTTCTCGTGGGTATATAGCGCTGTGTGAAACACCGACTTTTATGGATGACCCGAGATTGTAAAGCGGGTGGGGATAGATCCGCGAGCTATTTACACGTTTTTAAGTATTTTGTGTCCACATGTGGACACAAATTATATAATAGTGGTGACCAATTGGGAGGCTGTGGTGATGCCACGTAGGATTTAAACCTTTTCTTTTTATTAGAATAGTAGATATATAAGGCCCCGTTTCTTTTTTACTTAATACGCTTAATAATTAAGTACTTAATACATTAAGTCAAATTTCATGTTTTTTTTTACTTAATAAACAAAAAGTTTCATCAATTACCTATTTATCACTTAATACATACAAATATTATTTATACATTCAGCCACTTAATACACTTAGCGTTATATATAAAGCTGCAAATATATATCTATAACTATTATAAAACAGTAAAAAACCTAGCCTTCTAAGGCCATGCGGTATGGGGGCGTTGAAGGCCCGTTCAACGCCAAAACGTCGTGGAACACCGCCCCCCACGCGCGTTTTGGCTAGGCGTTGAAAGACGCCGTTGTATTCTACACGGCGTTTTGTGGTTTGTTTGTGCGAGGTGACCGTTACCAACGGTCAAAAATATGGCCGTTGGGTTTTAAAAAAAAAAAACGAATTTATTACTATTTAAACCCATTTTCTTCTCATTTTTTAACACCTTTCTATTCTTCTTCTTCCTCTATTCTTTAATCAAAATGAATCCCAACCAAAATCCTAACCAAAATACCAACCAAAATCCTAACCTAAACCCGTGGAATATCCCAACATTTGCGGGACAACCTAACCCGTTATTCGTGGGTCACGGGCAATTTCAACCACAAGGCTACAACCCGAACCCCTCGTACCAAAACTACGCGGCATGGGGTCAAATACCAACAACTCAATTCCCACCATCACAACATCAACCACAAATGTTTTCGCAATCGCAAACACAAACACCCGATGAAGAAGATGACGACTTGGAAATCATACCGGAGACACAAGCCCCCGAACTCTCCAAGAAAACTCGACGTAGGGGCAAAGAAAAAGTTGTTGGAACGCTTGAACCGCAAATGAGGAAGAAATGGGACATGGCGGAAGAGTTGGATTTAGTTCGAGCGTATGTTGATACGTCGGAAGATCCAATATATGGTATAATTTTTTTTTTTTAAGTTTTTTAACTTATATAATGTCGATCTAATTCTTTTTTTTTTTTTTTGTAGGGAACTCTCAAAAGAAAGAAGCTTTTTGGTCTCGTATTAGTGAAAAATTCCACGAGATCAGAAAATCGAAAGCAAACGGGATTGATGTATTCTACCGAAACAACGATAAGCTTAGTAGCAAATGGTTCGACATTAAAAGGAAGGTTGGGAAGTTTCATGGCATCGTTTTGGAGCTCAAACGACATCGTCCAAGTGGGTCAAGCGATGTCGACCTTTTGAACTTAGCCATCGATCGTTATCGTGACGATCATAACTCGCCGCCTCTCATGCAACATTATGAAATTTTGAGCAAATCTGCAAACTTTAATGAGATTATCGATCTTAAGACTTCGAGCGGCAAGAAAAGGTCATCCACCGATATGGATAGTCCTATGGGATCGGCTTCAACGGGACGGTGTAATGTTGACCTTAACGACGCGGTCAACTTGGAGGACGATGAGGTGTTGGCCGAGATGTTGGCAAGGCCGGTGGGGAAGAAAAAAGCAATGCGGCAAGAAAAAGAAAAAAAAGAAGACGAAGCTTTCTTGGAGCAACTAAATATGTTCAACCAAGAGCAAATGAAACGCACAAAGTTGAGGGAGGACAAGATTCAAATTCAAAAGGAAAAAAGGGACTTGAAGAAGGAAAAAATACGCATTGAACAAATGCGTATGTTGAGCGTGGACACGTCGAACATGAACGAGGAGGATCGACAATTTTTTGAGAGGGAGAAGGAGAAGATTAGGAGAAAATTAGCTTCGGAGTAATTTCTAGTATTTGTAATGTTTTATTTTTAATTAAAATGTTTAAGTATTTTTAATTTAAATGTTTATTTTTAATTTAAATGTTTATTAATTAAAATGTTTAAGTATTATTTAAATTAAAAAAAAAGTAAAAAAAAAAATATTAAATTAATCTTTCAACACCACACCATGTATACCACACATGGTGTTGAAAGATGGTGTTATCCAGTCATCGTCTACGTGGCAGTTTCAACACCATGTTCAACACCAACCATACCACATGCCCTAAAGACCTCCTAAAATCTAAAGCTCTCTTAAAACATTGCCACATGACATCTCCATATTTTTTTACAATATTATTTAATATAATCTAGTTAAATATACTATTAATTTAATCATAATCCTAACATATAATAAAATAAAAGTAATAATATCGTATCTATCTATATATTAATATGATATTAATATTAATATTTATTGATTATATAGTTTAGCAAACCATTTCGAACGTATCTTCTATATATAAAAACATATAATCTTATTTTTTTTTACAATATTATTTAAATATCTCTAATAGTTATATATCTTTTAAAATCTTTGTAAAATTTTTATACCTATGACAAAATCACTAATTTATTAAATAAAATTTTTTCATAATCTTTAAAAGTTTATCCAATTCTTTTAATTTTTCTTTCTTTTAATACATATATTGTTTTATTTGAAGGGAAATGATAAACATAGTCCCCTAGGCTATGTATAAGGAGTTATTACATGCATTAATCATTTGCACATTTCATATAACTACCTCCTAAATTTAAGGATTATAATTCAATGTACAACCCTTGATGCATGTAATAACCTCTATATGCACATAGCCCCGGGGGCTATGTTTATCATTTCCCTTGTTTGAAAGCCTCCATCTTTAACCAAAGCAATTTACGACTAATATAATGAAATTAAAAAAAGCGGTTGACATCATTTTTTTTGTTTTGCGGTCCGTTTTATTTGATCTTATATTATATGCATGTATAATTATATTTGTTGTCAAAATATATATTGTAAAACAATAATCACCTTACTTTATAATTTAAGCCAAATTTTGTTGATTAACAATCTCAATATTAAAAACTTTGAAAAATCAATTCAATAACCGCACATCGTGGGGGTAAAAAACCTAGTATATATATATATACATACAAGCCTGTGATTCCATTCAACCTTGCACTAATGGTCCCTGAATGTTACAAAACTCGTCCCTGTTAGTTAACGAAATGCCCCTGTTAGTTAACGAAATGGTCCCTGCTAAGCGGTGTGCTCGTCGGGCTTTATGCCTGTTGACCATCCTTCCGAGGCAGCCCTTCCACGCTCTCCCTCGCTACCACGCCGGGCTGCACAACCCTTCGCCGAGCCCGCCGGCCACTCCGAGAGGCCTTAGTATACATGCTTATATTTGGATTATTAAACTGAAATACCGACATCATTTATTTATACTATATCCTGTCTATTTTGTGAGTTGCATTGGGTTCAACAAAGATTAAATGTACTAACATGTTTGAATCATGCATTGTTTTGTCTCCTCCTGTTTCAGAGAGTCACTTTATTCATGTTGACATAATGCTGTATTCCCTAACATTCTGTATAGAAGTGACTGTTCGTTCTAGATATGTGCATTAGCAATCCATATATTCCCTAAAAAGGAATCATTTGACTATGGGAAGTAAAATTGCGTACTTAATAAGAACTTGCTGGTGGACAATTATTTTGTGATGGAGGGAGTCATTACTTTAGTTTAACTAAAGTCCTATCTTGATTGATACTGCACTTCTTATAGTTAAGCTACTGAATATTTCTGCTCACATATATAGTACATCAGGTGTTATTTGCAAAAGCGTATAAAGGCAAAAGAATAAGAATAAGAATGAATGAAGTTGTTAGCAAATCACCTCCCTATAAACAAAGGTTACTCTTGTACAATTCTCTATGTGGAGAGGAGCACTTCTTTTAATTCGGGTTATCAAGTAAATTCAAGTCTCTCGTGTATTCTTAAATGATTGAAAGACGTCTTTGATGTCCAATTACACCGTAACAAGTCTACTTGAAATTATGTGAAAGTTATCAATTGTGACAATTTCTGTAACACATTTCATGTTAATTGATAGTTTTAGTCCTCTATATGCTCTTGATGTGATTCAGATGATTTAGTATATGAATTTGAAGGTCAACTGTTTTACGTCTTTCTGGTAATTGGAGAAACAACTCTTTTTGGTTTTATGAATACAGTGTCACTGAAGTGTATGAAAGTTAAAGCTTTGGAGTTAATCAGCACAACCAAGGCCATAGATGCATGCCGAAAGTCGGAACTTGGAAGATAACTATATATGCAGTAGAAAAAAGCCATGGAGGTGGAAATTGATCTATAATATTGCAAAGTGTAGGTACGTGACCAATCGAGTTTGGTTTTAAATCGAGGTTTGTTCTTCAAACTTCAAATACGTACATGATATGCTGGGTTTCATTGTGATTGTGATATAATACCGGATTGGGATTTTGAGAGTCGCTTACTCTAATAGTTTAGCTTGGTATACTACACAGTTTTTTCATATCATACGGATCAGTTTTGATTCTTTTTAAGAAATCTGTTGCGTGAGAAATCTGGTGGGTAATATAGCAATCCGACAAAGCGAACAAAAAAGTATCATTTCTATTTTATATATAGCACATAGAACGGGTACCGGTGGCAGTTTTTCTCTTATTCTTATCTAAAAGGGGGAAATCTAATTATTAAGTATGGTTTATTTATACAAAGTGCAACAAAGTTATTACTTTGTGTTTGCTGATTTTCTGCTATAATGATCTTTAACATGGTATTGTATCTACCATTATTTTATAATTTTATATTCAACCAGTCAATAAGACTTTTTTGGTTAGTGCTAGAATGGGTTTTACTGAAGCAAAACAAACAATCAAATGATGATCACCATTTTTTTGAGAAAGCTTCCAAAAACCATTTCCTCATTATTCTAAACACTTTTGGGCCAGCATTGTAAGTATACAAACAACAAACAAACACACATTAGAATCTATATTCAGTTCTAATTCTAAGAAATAAATATGACAATAGTGCTTTTGAGAGTTGATTACTCTCAAATGGCTTGATCTAGAACCTCCCTTGCCCTTTCAACTCTTCCAGGAAGATGAAAACAAAATGACAGTTAGAAATGACATTTAAAGCAAAACAACGAACTCACAAATAGGGGACCTAGTTAAGTAATTATAATACAGTGATTTCACACACACAAAAAAGAGCAAAAAAGGTGCATGGTAGAAAAAGACATGCATGTTTTTAGAAACTTCATTTGACCGATCACAACTGCATCTATATCGGCTAAAAAACTACGAAATGATCCCGTTTCATATTGGCTAAAAAACTGGTCGATAAGGTACGTCACCACCAAAAGATATAAGGCTAGTTATCTGTTGTTCGAAGCGCGACTCCAGGTTCTTTCAATGTAACCAGAGCAGAAACCCATTGCTGATGAAAATAATAGACTAATGAGCAAAAACACCAAAATCTGCAGCATCAAGCTTCTTGTAGTCCTTACTGAAATCTCTGGGCTCCCGGGGGTGTTGTCGGCATTAGAAAGTGAAAGCTTTCTACACCCACAAGAAGGAAGAAGAAAGAAACAATGGAATAGAAATAACGTTGTGTCAAATATGATAACTAAAATTACTTCAAACTAAAATGATCGAGGATTTAAGCACAAGTTACTATGGTTGACTTTTGAGCTGTTTGAACAGTTCAACCCATTTGACACATTTCCTTTTTAGCTATTGTAAATTTTGACCCCGTTAGATCTTTAACTTAGAGATAGAAAATAATCCAAAGCGTAAGTAAATGGGACGAAACATAAGAAACAATAATCGGGGCTGGAATGAAAAAAAGTTATCGTAACTTACATATATGTTAAGCATGGACAAAACTTTATCACCAACTTTGAAATTCTTCACTCCAGGTCCAACATCTAATACTTCTCCTGTGACATCAGTAGTTGTTCCAACAAAGTTAATTGGTGTTGGTTTTACAGGCCCAAACTCAAGCATTCAACACACTATTATATATAAAAATGTATATATATATATATAGAGAGAGAGAAGGAAAATAATATGGGAAAACTTCTTGTCATTCATAAAAGGGAATACATGCTTAAATAGGAAAACAAAGTACCGTAACTGACTCCTAACTTGACTAGAAAACGTGTAGTGGTAGTTTCAACTTACTTCATATTACTTGGTCAAACCAAGTAACCATTCTACCCACTACTAAACAACTAAACTTACTACTCCTTAATTAATTAAAAAATGCAGGAAATACTACTAGTAAATTACTTATTCATTCTACTAGACATGCTAACGACACTAACTTAAGCTTACTAAAGACACTAAATAGCAGTGAACTCATAAGACAACTCATTCATGTCAAGATTATCCAACAATCACCCCCATAATCTTGACATCTCGGTCTCGCGGCTCGGTCTTCCTCTTTCTCTTTTCAACGTACTTGAACGCTTTCCGTCTCTTACTCATAATCGGTCTTTCTTCTCAATCTGATGTGAATATACTCTTTACTTCCTTGCGTACCACTGTGTCTCAACTAACCACACAACACCCTGAATCTCCTTCTTGACACAGTCTCGTTCATGCTGCTTTTAGATACAATTTCAATCTTTTCTATCATGCTTTTCACCTAATTTCAATGTGCCATTCATTGAGGAACATATGACACCACATGCATAAAGCCATGATCTCTGTTTGTAGCAGTAACTCCCAACGTACATGCCTATCACCATGAAACTTGGTTAAACATGTGGACCAATTTTTCTACAAACCAAGTACACTTCCATCAAATCTATCACTTTCTTTTCCATATAACATTCTCATCGTGACACCCCTATTCAATAAATCCACATTTCATCATTTTTTATTTTAGATAAAAGATGTGTAACCTTTTTCTTTAAATCTGATGCATCACAAAACAAGAGGTTTCGGTCTTGTCTACATTTACTTCATTAGGATCCTCCATATCTCCAACTCTTCCATTAAAGTATTAGACCAAAACATCTTTTCTTTGCTGTATGCCTGTATTTAACCAAGCTTCTCCCCCTTTCATGGATACTTTCTCCATATTGACGATCACCATCTTATTTCTTTCGTTCGAAAACTCAACATCAGTTTGTTTGTTTTAAGAGTCAACTTCGACCGAGACCTTGTTGTATCTTGCTTCCATTCATTCTTGCTTTTTTTCTTGCGAGCATGCTCTTGCTCTTCTTTCCTTGCTTTCTTGCGGGATCCCTTTCTCTTGCTACTGTTGCTACTTGCTCATGCTTTCTCGTCGCGACATTCTTTCTTTCTTCTTTCTTCTTTCTAGTGGGTTCTGGCCAGGAACCTTTCTTTCTTGCTTGCTTTCTTTCTTTCTTACATGGATTCAAGATGAACCCAACTTTCTTCCTGCTGTTGCGTCTTCTTTCTGCCCCACAGCAAAGGGCTGCTTCTTCTCTTGCCACCGACTCTCGAAACTGCTATCTTTCTTAACTCACGAGCCTTCGGCTCTGATACCAAATGTTGGTTTTACAGGCCCAAACTCAAGCACTCAACACACTATTATATACGAAAATGTATATATAGAGAGAAGGAAAATAATATGGGAAAACTTCTTGTCATTCATAAAAGGGAATACATGCTTAGATAGGAAAACAAAGTACTGTAACTGACTCCTAACTTGACTAGAAAACGTGTAGTGGTAGTTTCAACTTTGGTCAAACCAAGTAACCATTCTACCCACTACTAAACAACTAAACTTACTACTCCTTAATTAATTAAAACATGCAGGAAATACTACTAGTAAATTACTTATTCATTCTACTAGACATGCTAACGACACTAACTTAAGCTTACTAAAGACACTAAATAACAGTGAACTCATAAGACAACTCATTCATGTCAAGATTATCCAACAATTGGTTTGTATATCGACAAATGGAGTTCTTAAAAAAAAACTAATGCGCCAATTATGAATATAAAAACCATATTATAGCAATAACAATCCTAATCAAAAAGAGCGATTTGGAAAGTTATAAACACACTTTGGCAGACTTTAAGACATTTGACCCATTCCCCTATAGTTACTTCTATTATTCATTGACACAGCTGCCATAAATTCATTTGGCTCTTTACAAAAAACTTCTTCTAGTCTACATAGAATTAGATTTGCAGTGAGATTTTGTAATGTCTCAAAACCTGGACTGTTTGTTGACCCTGAGAAGTTAACAGGTGGATGCGCATTACTAATTTGTGACATTAAAATTATGTAAAGAGTAGTTTACATAACAATAATGGCATATATTCAATTATAAATAACCCAAATTAAAAACTTCAACAAAATGACAGAGATCCTTTTACCAAAAGTTTCCAAATGCACACATAACAAATGTGGAAGGTTATTTGAATGGTCATACAAAACAAATGCAATCAATGACTTTCACTTACCCTGGTTATTTGATCAAAAAGTTATCCGCCTTCACAAGACTCAAGAGCCATGTCTTCAACATCAAATGAAACATATGACTTAATGTAGATACCATAAGCGAAAAGATCAGAAACAAAAAAGTCAAAAACAAAAAGAGGAAGTAATTTTAGCATATTTACAAGACTAACAGCAGGATGTGCTTACATATTGAAAAAGTGTCTTGAAATGTAAAATGAAGTTGGATAATTCCAGGATGAGTCAGCTGAATTTTTTATCCATGATCTTTAAAGCATACACTTTTCCTTGTGTATTTCTTCTTTGCTCTCACAACCTGCATTTTACAGAAGTTGACAACTAAAGGAATGCCAATAAAAAGAAAAGGAAGCAGTATCAAGAAATAAAGTGCAACATTCTAATGGTAGCTGTCTAAGAGGATCTAACCCAAAATCTCCAACAAGACTTTGTTTTGAATAAAACTAATAAGAAACGAAACAATGAAAAACCAATAGATGCACAACTATTGACTATCGAATTCTAATAATAAACTAGACATTGTAATCATAATAATAGATTAACATGAAGCTTAAAAATAGGCATGTCCTAATAACTATAACAAAAGTAAACTAAAAACGATACATACCCAGTATCATAATAATAGATTATCATATCGATCTCGACTCGGGTCATAAACCTCACCAATATGAAGAACCACATCAAGCATCTCCACAGCAACTACAAACCCAACAACCAATTTACAGACATCAATATATATAAATGGGCCATTCAACATCTCATGCTCAAAAGGTCAAAACCTCAGTTGTTAAGATCAAACAATGGACATACCAAAATATATGGATTCACCGAACAACATTTTCTGCATGAAAAATTCTCTTTATGGAAAAATGGAAGCATTATTGAGCTATATCCATTCTGAAATATAAGGAATTTATGTCATCTTAGAAGTCGATAATGGATTCATCAGATTGTAGTAGTCCAAAAGTGCGTGTGTTTGGAAAGGAAAGAAACAACATATAGTGCTTATTTAGAATGATATATAACGAAGCAATTTACCAGCAAGCGGCTGTGGACCGTTAACATGAAATCATGGAAATGAATCCTCTCTTTCCTCCAATAGGATGGTCTGATAATCCAAATATGTAGGAAGAAATCAAACCAAAATGATACTAAATGTTTTGTAATGTTTCCAAATTACACATAAAAAGTAACATCTACTTACAGTTGATCATAAAACAAATCTATCAGCATGGTCTAAGGTGCCAACTCCTCCATAAAGGAGGTCAGAATCCTTTTAACTGGCGAGACTGAAGACAGTGGCATGAGACCGGAATCCTCTTTTTCCTCCAATCGTGAGGCCTGTTATCAAAATGTACATGTCACAAGAGGTCAAACCAATATTATAACAAGTGTTTTTATATTGTTTCCAAATGACATGGATGAAGCTTACAATTGATGATAAGATAAGTCCATTAACATGGTTCTTCCAGTCCCAACTCCTCCTCCATAGAGATGATGAAGTCATTTCACTCGTAAACCAAAGAATGCGACATTTGAAACAAGTCGAAAACTAAAGTAACTTAAACAAACAGAGTTTATATCAGAACTTATATAGAGTTGACATCATCAGAAAACATAGTTGTTGTATAAGCATATATATGATGGGCAACCAAATTTACACACATTAACATAGTTAACAAAAACATGGCAATCATCAGTCTCAAAACAGATCAAAATCAAGTGATGTCGCATGCTTTAAGCAAAAGTAAGAATACATGATTCATTCACATGTTCCAAGAGTAACAAAAGATTAACCAAATGAGTATCATATAGTACTTTGCGTGTTTGCATCAGCAAGTCTTCTTATCCAAACGACTCCCCTTGGTCCGGATCCCCCAACATCATCATCAATCTACAATATCAATCAATTTGATAATAATTAAAAAGAAAATCAAACCACAATTGCAAAAAGAAGGAAAAAAATAGAAGTCTAGGTAAACAGTACTTTAGGAACTTTTGAATCTTCTTCTTCCGCTGCTGCTTCTTGTTTGGATTCTTCTTCTTCGTCTTCTTCGTCTTCTGCTGCTTCTTCTTTAGATAATTGTTTGATCGCAACAAACATGGCAGGACTACAGATGAATTATTATGAGAATATTATAAGAAAGATTAGATTAGAAAAGAAAAAAAAAAGAATGGAAAAAAGAAAGAATACTGACTTTCTTTTAATAACGAGATGTGCAAATACCCAATATCGTCTACAATCAATTCCAAGTAACAACAACAATTAGGCAGGATAGGTTTATATGGTAAAATTTTCAAAAACACAATAACAATAGGGAATGATGATGATTATAAAGTATAGTGGAGTGTACTTTTGTGGACCGGGTAGATTTTTAAAATCAGCAGGTGACACTTCCAATATCTCTTGACGATTGAGCTTCATCTTTAGTTCTTCTTCTTTAGAGAGGCCTGGGCAAGGAGGGGCATAGTCCAAGACGCGGTTTATAAAAGTAAGCCGCAGAACGTCACCATTATAACGTACCTTGAAGATCTTTTCAACTTCTTCAGGAGTCTTGGAACAGATCATGGCGACAACATCTTCAAACAACGTGTTAAAGAGGCTTTGGATGGCCAACCTGCCAGCAGCCTGAAATGTAAACAGAAGCAAAATTAAACAACAATCAACAATTCAACTTAACTTACATACAAAACAAACAATCAGATTAATAAAATTCATTCATTGATATATATATATATATATATATATATATAGCGATAGCGTGTCATCAATACTAAACAAGATCATACACCCACCCTTAATACTGAACCCAACCCTAATAATAATGTGATTATAACTGTTTTCCAACCCCCCGGGGAAAAATAAATTAAACAAAATGTCAACACACAAGAATAATAAATAATAAGGAGTAGTACATGAATGAGATCAATAGCATCAACGTCTTTTTCCTTCATTTGTTGACGAATCGAGCGATCGACAATATTCAATTCTCGTTGGAGGCGAAATTTATAAAACTCTTGGGCAAACGCAATCTTAGTCCTTGCACGAGCCTTACAGAAGGTCAGAGCCAGTTCAAGGCTGCGGCTTTTGATTTTCATAGGTATCACGCCTTCAAACTGCCCGTGGAAGAAGTTACTGAGAAGACGAGACTCCATGGTATATATCTCTTCTACAAACACGGGCTTCCCGTACATCATAATATACGCCATCTTCTTCTTCTTCTTCTTATCTGAACTAGTCAGTGACCCGGGTATATACCCGAGGCAAAATTACCTAAATTAATCGAGTAATTAAAGATAATTCGATGGTTAACTATTTACTAAGGTATAGATTGCAAAGTCAGTCATTTTAATTTAAAATACCTAAATTAATGGAGTAGTTAAAGATAATTAGTTAATTGGTTTTAAAATTTATAACTTTTAACATAAACATGCAACAATAATGATCTAAATATGGTAAAAACTGACCTCAAGAAATGTGAAAGACAAAACTTGTGTAAATTTGCTTAACCTAGTACATCCAAAAACATTTTTGAACATCAAAATCTTATAATAAATATTAAAAATTCCTACATCTTTATATTAATCAGAAGGGCTGCAGATTATGTTAGTATAGCCCTTAGACTAATACAATTTTAAGGAGAAACAACCATAAATATGACCAAAATAAAAGCATGTAACATAAACCAAACGTTAGAATACTTGATGATCAAAGGGCCTTAGTTTCGGCTTAGAGTAAAATAATCTTCTATTAATTGAACTGAATGAAAAGGAAACCTGCAAGAACCGAAATAGATGCAGATAAAAAAGACCAAGGGACCCAAAGAAGGTCAAGAGGACCGATCACAAGTTTAAGGAGAAATAACAATTAAATTAAAGATACCGAACATAACAAACATCTAAACCAATGTAAAAACATATATCATGGTTCACAGATGCTCTAGGAAAACAAATATAAAGAAACTTAATGATCAGAAGACAAAATCCATCTACTAATCGAACCAAAAGAAACAAAAAAACCATGGATGAACTGGAGCAGATACATACAAGTGAAATAGGAGAATGAGTGCCTAAAATAATCTTCTATCAATTGAACTAAAACTCTGTTACTAACTTAACACCAATGTTGTAAAATACTAACTTAAAACCAATGTTGTAAAACCAATGTGAAAGACAAAACTTGGGTAAGATTCTGAAACAGGCAAGATTGTTAGTACCAACCTTAGCTTATCTAATGTATGATCCGACCATCAATCTGAATTCTGTAATTTCAGATTCTAGTGTCAATACTTGCATGTAAAATAGTAAACAATGCAGATTTCTTGAAGATTCAATAAGCATAGCATTCAAGAAAGCTTTATGGGTTTTGATATCATCAGTTTCTTGGCTTTTGATTCTTGTTAATAAAAGGCTTCTTACACTAAGATGATAAAATCATTTACTTATACACTTTCATTGTAGGTTTAAACAAAAGATGATAACATCATTTACTTGTATACTTTAATTACAGTATATGTTGTATCCTTATTAATTGAAATCTAAAAGACAACAATACTATGAATCTTGTTGTGGATACATCAACCCATAGAGGTTGCAAAAGTGACAACAAATAAGTAACATATCAATGCTATTTTCATGTTAAGGGCTGATAATCAACAATTACACAAGAAGGATTTTAACCAAGATAAAGAAACAAAAAAGGATTCGAAGTAAAATATGAACCTGATTACTGAAGGAACTGGTTAGAAACCTGAAATCAGAGGGAAAATAAGTCAACAGTAATCAGCACTTTAACCAAAAAAGACAATACGAATAGCCAAAAAGGATAAAAAAAACTTCGAAACCTGATTAATTGACCAACAGCATAGAACCTGCAAATCAGAGAGCATAAAAAATTACGTATGATCTGCGTTAACCTAATCACAAAATACAGAAACCAAAAAGGATTAAAACACCAATCGGCATACAAAATTACGTATGATAGGTGTTAACCTAATCGCAAAATACGGAAACCCAACAGGATTAAAACACCAATCGGAACCAGATTTCTCCATAAATTAGTCCATAGAACTTTCAAGATCGTTAAAGACGAAACCAAACCAAAAGGGTTTAAAACACCAATCGGAACCAGATTACTCCATAAATTAGTACCTGAAACTGCAATTTTCCCTCAGAAATAGTCCGCGTGAGGCCACCGGCGACTTCTACACCAAAAAGCTGAGGGCAGCGGCAGCGTCGTTTCTCAAATTAGGGTTTTGGAAATCGAGAAGCGTGAGCGTCGTGATCTGGCGCAGAAGGCGCGAGTTCGGTGGGCGGTGGAGGGTGATGAGAATACAACCTTTTTTCACGGGTTGATGCGGGCGCGGTGTGCGATGGGAAGAATTAATGGTTTAAAAATTGGGAACATTTGGTTGTCTGATCCTTTGGAGATCAAAGCTGAGATAAAAAAGTTTTTCTCTAATATGTTTGGGAAGGATCTGATCCGTAGGCCCCCTCTGGTTTGCATGGGTATTAATCGAATTTCCAATGAGGAGTCTGCGGCCCTTATTTTGCCGTTTTCTAAAGCGGAAATTAAAACGACGGTTTGGATGTGTAGTGGGAATAAAGCGCCGGGCCCTGACGGCTTTAATTTCGAGTTCATTAAAAGTCATTGGGAGCTTTTAGAACAAGATTTTGTGGATGTTTTGAACATGTTTCATCATGACGGGTCGTTTTCCATGGGTTGTGGTTCTTCGTTTATCTGCCTTATTCCTAAGGTTTCGGATCCGCAAGGCCTCACGGATTTTAGACCAATCAGTCTCCTGGGTTGCTTGCCTAAGGTAGTGTCGAAAGTACTCGCTAATCGGATGAAGCCGGTGATGAGTTCGATTATCTCAGAATCCCAAATGGCCTTCATTGCTAATCGAAACATAGTTGACGGCCCCCTTATCATCAACGAGGTGCTCTCGTGGTTGAAAAAAGTGAATCGACAAGCTTTATTTTTTAAAATTGATTTTCATAAAGCATATGATTCTTTGGATTGGATGTTTTTGGATTCTATTCTGGATCAAATGAACTTTCCGGCTTTATGGAGGCGGTGGGTCCGGGGTATCCTCTTGGCTTCCCGGGCGTCGGTGTTGGTGAACGGGTCTCCAACTGAGGAATTCAATTGTTACAAAGGGGTCCGTCAAGGAGACCCGCTCTCCCCATACCTTTTCATCATCGCCATGGAAACTTTGCATTGGATGTTAGCAAAGGCGGTGGAAGTGGGTATTTTTCACGGGATTCACTTGCCCAATGGAGGCCCGATTCTATCGCATCTTTTTTTCGCGGATGACGCCATGGTTTTGGGGCAGTGGACGGGTTTGAATTTTTCTAATCTTCGGCGTATCTTATGGTGTTTTTTTATGGTGTCGGGTCTTCATGTTAACTTACGAAAATGTGGTCTATATGGGGTCAACGTGCCGGAGGAAGAGATGGATCGCGGGGCTGTTTATTTGAGGTGTAGGACGTGCTCCTTTCCTTTTGACTATCTTGATCTATACTAAGATCCACCAGATGTTCCGCCATTGTTATGGAAAGCAAGGTTTTAGGGTTTTGTGATGAGATTTGGGGGTGTGGTGGAAAGGAAATGTTGGGATTATTTATTATTATTATTGAAAATATTAATATTGGAGGTATTTTTGTCCCGCCACTTTGGCATTTGTGTAATAAACATATAAATAAATGCCACATTTGATATTTGTTTTCGTTTTATGTCTTTTTCATCAAGATTTCGTCAAGAAAAAGACATGGAGATTAATCCGGTTGAATTAGAGACAAAAAAATATATAAATAATCTATACTACTAATTAGAATTTATGGGGGAATTTTTGATATAAATTTTTTTTTTATTTCTACTTTTTTATGTAAATTTAACTATAGTTTTTAAGATTGTATTTAACATTTCTCATTAAATTAATATGCAATAAAATTTAACATTAAACATATATTTTTTCATTGTGTGGTTACACTTTTAATCATAATTAGCGTGGTGCCCGCGCGATGTATCTGGGTGACGGTGGCAGCGGCGGGTAGCGGCGGCGTTGGTGAATGTAAAAGTAATTGACGTAAAAGGGGTAGTGTGATTATTTAAGGATTGAGGGATCTATGTTGTAAATTATTTCATTAAGGGTATCATAGGTATATCAAATTAAAATGTTTAAAATAATGAATAAGGATGAACGGTAATATAGACATTTAAAAATGGAATGTTGGAAAAGGGGGGAAGGGTCTAGACTTTATAAGAGAGTATAGATAGATAAAGCAAACACCATTGGGATTTTTGGTTTTGTAACATGTATCAAACGTATTAACTTCGATATGTTACGTTAGAAAGGTAATTTCTTTCAAACTACAAATCAACTTTTTTTTCTTCAAATCTTTATATTTAAAGACTAGCATTCTACCCGCAGCATGCGCGTGGTTTAAATTTTTATCTTAGCTAAAGGGTACCCGCGCAATGTGCCAACCCCTAATATGTCATGAAAGAAGTCTTAAATCTTAATTCCGTTGTTAATCACTAGCGTGGTGTCCGCCCGATGTAGCGGGTTAACGGTGGCGATGAGTGACGGTGATGGTGGTAGCGACGGCAGTGGTAGCGGTGCGGCGGCGATGGTGGTAACGACAGCGGTATGGCGGTGAATGTAAAAGTATTTAAAATGTAAAGGGGTAGTATGATTATTTAAGGGTTAAGGAATGTATGTTGTGAAGTTGAAAAAAAGGGGGGGGGGTATGAAAATGTGGAAAGTTGGAAAAAGGGGGAGGGGGCCATATGAAAATGTGAAAAGTTGGAAGGGGGGGGGGGGGGTGGGGGGTGGGGGGTTATATGCTTTATATAGGAGTAAAGATATTGTTAAAATTCAAAATACATAAGTTAAAATAAGAATTGAGTTAATTGTATAAATGAAAAGTTTGACTAAATATATAAAGTAAATATTAATTATATAATTTAAGGTGTAAGGGTATAATTGTCATTGTGCATATTCAAATTATGTACCTTTAAACATAGGGTGAAAATTTTTTAATAAGTATTATAGATTAATAGAACGGTGCCCGCGTGATGCGGCGGCGGTGGTGTGGTGGCGACGACCGGTGGTGGTGACGAAGACTTATGGTGGTGGTGGCGTCGACTTCGAATGGTGTAAATAATTCATGTAGATGAGTTAGTATAGATATTTTAGAAGAAAAATAATTGATGTTGTAATTTAATCATTAATGGCATTTTGGATATTTCTCATATCAAAAAATGAGTAACTTTCAAGAAGGGAGAGAATTATTATAAAGTATTATAGATAGATAGATAAAGTTATAAAACACCCATTATTTGAATGAATGAAATACTACTATTTTTCAAAAAACCAAAATATTAAAAAAAGATAGAAAGAAAAAATATAAATAAATTGAAATAGCGTGGTGCCCGCGCGATGTAGTGGGTGACAACGGCGATGGATGACGGTGATGGTGGTAGCGACGACAGTGGTAGCGGTGCGGTGGCGATGGTGGTAAGGATAGCGGCATATTGGCGGCGGGTGCGGCGACGGCGACGGCGACGGGTGGTGGCGGCGACATTGAAAAGTAATTAAAATGTAAAGGGGGTAGTGTGATAATTTAAGGGTTGAGGGATCTATGTTGTAAATTATTTGTTTAAGGATATTTTAGGTCGACAATTTATATACATTAAATTATAAGTTTTGCTAATGACAGTCCTATAGTTTGTCATTAACATACATAAAACGTTTTATGTGTGTTATTGACTGCCTTAAGGGTTGTCGTTGGAATCTAAGTATCTAACATCCAATTTATAGATATATAAATTGTATTTGTAGATTGGAAATTGATTTTTTTTTCTTCTGTTTCTTTATATCAAGAAATTGAAAGAATTGATTTTGTGTGTGTGTTTTGGTTGACGTGGGAGAATTGAGAAAGGTGAATTGGAATTTAAATCGGTAAAAAAATGGTGTCTGCACTTCTATTGTCGGATTGCATGTTATGTTCATGGTGTCCGAAAACGGCACTCCCATTGTCACATTCAGTTACGTGTCATAAAAGCACATTGACATGAAGGCAATCCGGCATTGCCATTGCCGATTTGGGGTGATATGGACCAATCCGACACTGTTAGTGGCGAAAATACAGGTTCTAATTATTTTTTTTCCCTAAAAACTTGTTGACAAAATGGGGTGACCATTCCGGCAAAAAAATTCCCAAAAGCCGGTAACTTGATTACGTACGAAACAAAATGGCAAATTGTTGTTGTCAAATTATTAAAAACATATAGCAACATAATAATAGCAAGTCAATAGCATGTTATCTGATGGGTAGTGATTTTTACACTGAATAAATTTATTTTTTTACGAAAATCAAATCTAAAAGACAATAATGCCCTCATTCATTTTCTTATCGTTTGTATTCGTAGTTCTCCTAACAAAACCCAATACCCAAAACCATTATCCTCTATTCCTCTCCCCTTTATGGATGTCTCCGTAATAAGAAATTCATGTAAAATATTCACTCGCAAACATAAAGGCATGAAAAACGAATTGTTAGTTAATCCACCTGCTTCAACCTCGACACCTCGTCAATCAAATTCAATAGCTAGAATGTTTATTCCTAGTGTCCCACCATTCAAATAGGGCTAATTCATACAAATAAAAACGAGAAGTTTTATTCATCGTTATATTTAATTCTCGATTGTTGAACCATAACATCTATTACATATTATATCTTACAAGGATTTGAATAAAATTGCAATCATAATATTAAAGTTGAGATTAAATTGAAGTTAATAACATATTATTGTAATTCATTGATTCGATAGTTATAAAATAGACTGAAAGCTAGATGTTTACAGGGTATTGATGAATAGTAAACCCATCTCGCCAATTCGAATTGTTGACGGAGATAGAATGACATTGTTTTCAACTATAATCGGGTGTCATACGGCTGTTCACGAATACGAGGAAGATGACTATGGAGAAGAGGATGGGGATGGTCCTCTCCTCTTGATTTCTCAACATGCATGTATAATGATGAACTAGGATGTTCGTAACCAGTTTGCTAGCCAAAATTTCGCTTTTGCACGTTTTTTTTAAAGACAATGCCACACACACAACAACATAAACATGAGCTAAAACAACTTCAAAGAAAACTCATACCACATTACTACTATGGCAAGCCAATATAATGCAAACAATCAATCATGCTCCATCTTGAAGCTTGATAACATATATGACAACATATATAATTAGTAACATAGCAACGTATATGATGAAAGTCATCATAAAACTAGAGAAGAACACGAGTTGATCAAAAAGCTAATGTAGTTCTAAATATAAATTTAGTAAATTAGCGCATAACAAACGTATCAATTAAATCAAATCATAAGTTGAGGTTTAAATGAAATTAAAAACGTTCGGCATGATCCCACTAAATCCGATATTAAACTATCAGAGCATTATTATAAACTTAGCTAGTCGAGTGAAAACGCACAGAAGTTAAAGAATTCTACGAAAGAATGAAAAATGTTTATGCATTTATCCCTCAAATATGTATTATAAATAATGCAAGATTCAATACATAAGTTGCAAACAGTCATTTCTTATAACTTTTCATACAGACATTTAATCAAACACTTAATATGCATATAAAATAACAAACTTTGTCAACCATTCTAAAACCATTGACGTGAACTCACATACAAATAAATATTGCCAAAAACATGATTTACAATCACTGTTTGTATATTATATCCAAAGGTTATTGCTAAACTTCTAATGATTTTAAGGGACATATCTAGAAGAAACATATGGATATAATCATACCTAGATACATAACAAATAACATAAATAAATCTAATGATTTAAAAAAATAAAAATACATTTGAATTGTTGATATAACAATAGCACAGTAATCTTTATAAAATTAAATTAAAAATTGACAAAAAATAAATAAATACCTTTGATCTTTAGGGTTAACCAAAAGATGTAGTAAGGGTTAGGATTGTCAGGGAGGAGAAGGAAAGGGATGGTCTGAGAAGTTTTAAATTAGAGACGATTCTTTTTTTCTAATAAATAAGAAGGAGCGGGAAAAATAAGGTGAGGTACTGTATTTTAGCTATGTGAAGAGATTGTAAACATGTCAAGCGAACGCGGTAAAAGAGGTAAAAGTATGGTGAAAGAAGAAGGGGAATTGTAGGGTGAAAGAGGTAAAAGTCGTCTCATTATATTTCAAAAGATAGCTCTCTTAAATTTTGTTTCGATAATTATAGAACTTTGCCTAACTAAATGAATTGATAACATATAAAACAATTATATAATAGCATGTTCAAAAGTTATCTAATTAAAATATTTACAAAACTAGCAATCAAATTAACATTAGAATTCATGAACATTTTAAATATCAATCCACATTCAAATCCATGTATGCAATTCATTTTGAACATGTTAAATATGTACAAAGTAATGACTGATCGTTTTGTATTCAATAGTCCAAAATAACATGAAAACGAAATATGAGGATATATCCTACTTGAGTAGACGCATTATAGAAAACAATTTTAATGATGGTTAATTATTCATGTAATAACGCATGTATGTATCATGCTGTCGATGTGTTCCTATACAGTAGTTATTTGTTAATTAAAATTATAAACCAAAGGTTGAAACACATATATATAGTTTGGTTGTAAAATGCGTCAAAAATACAACTGTCATATTTAGGCCGTTTTCTTTTTATCAATGGTTACACAAAGGAGGTAAATTGTACACCACACCATACAAAGCCTGGGTCTCTATTATAATTGGATCTCAATATAAGAAAAATATATATATATACATATAAATTCAATCTGTGATTTGATTTGTGAATTTCTTTCTGTCCTTTTAGAAGAAAAAAAAAATAAAGACTAAGGGGTTGTTTGATAGTTGCCAACTGAGTAAGAGCTAATTGGGTTAGAGCTAATTGAGTAAGAGGTTGACTGGGTAAGAAACTCTAACTTAAACTTGGTTGTTTGATAGTTGATGACTGAGTAAGAGCTGACTGAGAAAATGTATATAGCTATTTATTTTTAATGTATTAAAAACATTTTTAAACATTCACCGAAAGCATATCAATATAGGTCTAGTTTGAATCGTTTTTCAATTTCGAGCGCAACGACGTGCTTATTTTCAAGATTCATTCAGTTTTGGAGGAGTTATGCTTGATTAAACATCATCGATATCGTGTTCGTCTCGACTTTTCAAACATTCACCGAAAGCATATCAATATATATCTAGTTTGAATCGTTTTTCAATTTCGCGCGCAACGGTATGCTTATTTTCAAGGTTTATCCGGTTTTGGAGAAGTTATCTTATTAAAAGTATAAAAGTTATTTTTTATTTTAAATTTTTTTAAAAAAGAAATGCGGTGGTGTACATAGTAGTAATTGATCTCTTATTCGCTTATTCGGTCAGGGATAGCAAGATAGCGGATTCGGTCCGAGGTCACTTACTCGATCCGAGCAAATTTACGTTTTAATCAAACAAGCTTACTGCTGACCCAGTCCTCAGTAAGCTCTTACTGGACTGGGTAAGTGATTATCAAACAGCCCCTAAAAGTTAAAATAGAATCATAAAATTGTTTTTAGTAAAAATTTGTAATTAATTTAAAAGACGGTAATGCAAAAGAAACTTATAAATAGTATTGAATCTAAGCCCGAACGGTTTATAATATGAATTTTGAGAAAAGGACGGTGTTAAAGATGGTTTATAATATGAACTAGTTTTAGATCCGGTCCGCGCGTTGTGGCGGAGCCGGTATAAAAAAAATATTTTCGGTTAATTTGTTAACAAAAGACTGATTTATAACTATAGTACTGTAAAAAGACAAAAATGATGTTTATAAATAAAATTACATATTTTTATAAGCAATTATATGTATTTAGACTTTAACCAGTGCTCGCTTGGCGATCCAAATAATAGTCATGTTGAAAATTGAAGAAAGAGCGCCCACGATCATATCAAACCTTTAAATTTATGAATACGCTTAATATACATCTTTATTCATATGGATCCATTTATTAAGGGGTCTTGGACTCTTGGTAATAAACGATTAGAAAAAACCATTGATTAAGAGGTGTTGGTAAAATAAGAAAAGGGAAGAGAAGGAAAAAATAAATAAATAAATAAATAAATAAATGGCCTCCTAAAGGATCGAACCCGGGTTGCTCAATAAAGAAAATCGCGCAGAAACCACTGCGACAATGGAACGATTGTTAGAATATCATGGAGTTTAACATATTTATCAGTAAAAAAAAAGTGAAGATTAAGATCCCAAATGGCCAAGCGCACTTGTTTCGGTTTCGGATATATAAAAACGCCAACCCCAAGGTTTCGAACCCAGGGTAGCTGGCTCTAAGTCCAGCTCCCATCAGGGCAGCTGTCTCCATGTGATAAAATCTGTTAAACAATATATATAACATAAATATTTTTTTTTGTAAAAACGGTCAACAACCACCCTAGCTTCGGTTGAGAGTTTTTCGCGCGTTGCGGCGAGCGTGGTTGTGAACATCAAAAACATCAGCGTTCGTAGCGGCGGTAAAAATCCTTTATGTACCATTTGTAAAACTCAATATGAACAATAAAATATAAGAAAAAAGGGAACATAAATGCTTTTAAGAAAAAAAAAATAAACAAATTAAAAATAAAACCACCCGATATAGTTTCTACGATAGCTACTCCCACACAAACGACATATTATATATTTCTAAGCTAGCAGAATAAATGAGTACATTTGTTTAAATATAATCAAAGAAGTAGCAAAACATAAGCGGCAACAATCAATAACGGAAGGAAAAAAATAAAAAAAAACAATTAAAAAAATAGTCAAACATAATGGGCAACAAATAATATGAAAGAAAAAAAGGAAAAAAAATAATTTAGCATAACCATCTTGTAAGAGGGAGGTCTATTAAATAATACATTTTAATACATTTATCATTACATTTTATCTCTTTAACTCACAACTACTTTTAAATAATATATTAAAAAAGATTCAGATGAACAGTGTTTTGACAAATATAAGAATTTTATTAATTTTTTCTTTACTCATAACCACTTACAACTAAACCTTAAAATTTTAAGCACTCCACGCACGTAAATATAAAAAATGGGCTCTGAATGCTTATAGGAAACTAGCTAATTCTTATTATACTAGTTAGTGTCCCGGGTAAATACCCGAGACTGTGATATAAAAAAAATTAAGCGAATTAAAAGATGAAAGTTTTTTTCTAACTATTAAACGAATGATCGAATTGGAGTTTAAGTTCATCAATGGTGGGTTTAGAAAGTCGCGACTTTGTTTTTTGATTCGTTCACCATCATTCGTTGATCGAAACCTAAGCAATATGGATCTAGTTTTGTTAGGTTTTCTTTCACGAACCCAAAGCAATTTACGGATCAAATTTTCATTGAGAAATGAAGAATATATATGATGAATCAAAGTTATGGTATTGTAAAACAAATATGGATAATTTTGTATGAAAATAATTTAATTTTTTGATTTTTAACTATAATATCTTTCCTTTTTGTAAATACCATTTATTTTTTTAATTCAAAAATCTATAAAAATGACACATAAGCTAATCCTAGGTGGCACACCTTAAATTATGCCATCTACACATTAAAAACTTCTGTTTATTATATAGTAATGATAGATTATTAATTTTACTTCTTTTAGAATGGAAAATTTAGATATTTTATATCTACTATTAAATTTACACTGTTTTATTCATTATGAAAGTTAAACCCTCTTCACTCTGAAAAGAAATCACCGATTGATTCCAGTAGAAACCATGTTACTCATTTCTTATCTTCCTATTTAATAAACAATTACATATGAGGACACATGTCATAACTAGATTCATTCTTATCACAATTTTCCCGCTTCTCTCTCCTATTAAATATTAATTCTCTCACTTATTAAATGCTAAAAGTTTAAATAATTAAATAATAAATATTAAAATATAAATTTTCTTATTTAAATAATTTATCAGAACTTATTAATTAATAATAAGATTTTAATTATATCTTATATTATAATTTAATTTATATATAATTCTCCGTTACTTATAATTACTTGAATTTTTAATATGAGAAATAGTTTGTTTAACTCTAAAAAAGTAACAATGCAGCTCACTTCTCTGTTAAAGATATTTCATTATTAACAAATTACGAAATTGGATTTCATATTGTTGTTGTAATTTGGTCATTGTTTGATTTTAGATATAACATGGAGATAATATAAAATAATTATATTATAAAACATATATGATATAGCTTGGACGTTTAATATTAATGTTATTTGGAGTGAAGTTTTTATTTTTTGAAATATTTCAATTTATGAGTTTCTTCTTTTTCTCTTGTGTGTTTTTGTCAATTTGTGTGATATTTCTTGTCAACTGTGTTATTTTGTGTCATTCCATATCATTTGTTGTTTTGTCTATATAACGTACCTAACAATAAAATTTAATTTATTTTCATGCAATTGACCAATTTTACTACTTTTCATGTCATATATTACGTTAATAGTATGTTTGATCAAATATGTAAATAGCATGTTGTTTAGATGTGCATGCAGATCATATTTTTTTTTTAACATATATGTGAATTGTTGGATTTACTTTATTGTGACAATATTTTATTCACTGGTACATATTATTTGTACCCATAAGATAATTTCGCTTCCTTGGGTATGAAACTTCAATCAACTGAAGAGTTTAAAGAACTTGTGCACCGATCTCTTTGTGTTTCTCGTAGTGATTGATTATTATTTACAATAACATCTATTCAAATATTTTTTATGTGAATTTTTAACTTGAGTTATGTATTAA
>JBCNJP010008143.1:0-19818 GCA_039602395.1 Deinandra increscens subsp. villosa
AAAAACCGGTTTTTAAAACATTGATATATACAACCGAACCGAACAGAACAGAACTAATTAAATAAAATCATCGTCATCATAATTTTATAAGTTACCTACCTTCGATGTCCGAAACCTCGGGTTCGATTATCCTGCTGACATGTGGCTCACCTGCAGCAGCAGGAGGATAGGCAGGAAGGCAATCAATCAAATAACAACAAGAGAAGAACAGGGGATGTGAAATAAAAACAACAAAAAGGTAGTTAGTTAGGTAGGTCCTAACCTGGTCGTCTTCTCCTGGCATTTGGGGGCGGAGGTACATATGCACGACGTAAGGAGCCGCCTGGACTGATATCTGATCGGGGGCCGAGGAGGTCGGGACCCATGGTCTTTAGACGCATTTTAAAAAGCACAAACCTCCACTCCTTCTCCTCGGGGGTGTCGTACGTTTTCCCATACTTAACTGCCCACTCTTCGAACATAGCCTTCTGTTCATCTTCTGTGTATGTGCTGCTGCTGCTGCTGCTGCAGAAACCTGCTGCAATTTTAGTCTGATAATTCTTATTATTATTCCGAGAGAGAAGAAGAAAGGATCGTGATTTCTTCCATAGCCGCTTCACGAGGGAGGAGGAGGAAGCCATTTCTTTCTTCTTGTTGATTGATGACCGGCTAGCTAGGGTTTCTTTTCGTTCCTTTTCCTTTCTTATACGTACCTACGTACGAGAATTTTAGACTAATATTAATACTATTACTAGTATCTAGCCCACTACTTGTGTCCGTTGCAAAGGAACCGGTTTTTCTGAGTAATGGTGCACAAATCTGTTAATGGGTTACAAAAATAACCAACCGGTTTTTGGTCAAACAAAAACAATTGGTTTTTTTTACTAAACTAGTTCGGTTAGTAACCAGTTTTTGAGTGAAAAACTGAAACTGGTTTAACTGGTTTCGGTTTATAACCGCACCGGTTAACTGGAAACCAGGTAAGAAACCGGTTTTTTTTTTAGAGTTTTTTAATATTTTTGTGTTAGATCAAATAACTTAGAAAATATAGAAAAGACAACTCAAGTTAAAATAAACTTATAAAAGTGCATCTTATTAAAACGAAAAAAAAAATAACTTGAAAGATAAATATACATGGAAAAAAAAGTACATATTACAAATACAAATTCTAATTCTTCGTCAGAGGAGTCGTGATCAATCGGAAGTTGGATCCGGATTTCAAACTAATCGATCGTATTCCATTTCTTCGTCGGAAGTCGGCGGTGTACCGTTCTTATGACATTCATGCTGGTGTATAAGGCCCTCCACGTCTAGTTCACCTTCAAGGTTGCATGTGTCTTCTACTATTTTCGCTGCGTCCAGATGGTCTTTCAAACATATGCACATCTCTAATGACTTATTTTTTAGTCTCGTTCTTTGAATAGATAATATTCTGTCACTAAGAGAAAAAACGGACTCCGAAGCTATTGTAGAAGCTTGGACTTTTAATAAATCACAAGCCATGGTGGCTAGAATGGGAAAATGAGACTCCCTTTCTTTTCACCATCTCAAAACATCAAAATCATCCCACTATGCAGGTAGGATGCCAAAATCAGCTCCCATATAGCGTCCGAGTTCGCTATTTGAGGTGTTACCGTGAGCCCGTTTAGAATTATTATCACTAGTTCTAGTGTAAAAACTCATACTCGGGTTCGTGCTACGGCTTGACGATTCCGCATGTGCTTGATGCACAAATGTCATTAGATACAAGCAAACCTCATTAAATATCTAGTCAGCTTGCAACCCATTCCTTTTTTTTTTGGAACGGCTATTCATTAAGGCACAACCCCTAGCAAGGAACTAGAGACGACCAAACAAAAGGGACATTACAACGAAAAAGAAGACCATAAAGGCCAATCAATATTACTAGCTAACTTACATCGATTTTTAAACCAAACGTAACTCCAATACTTTATGTCGCCTAGAACCCGATAAATCGAAGCCTTTCCTCCATTAAACCGGATTTTGTTTCTTTCCTTCCAAATACAAGAACACCCCGCGAGAATCACCACCCGAAGAGCATTCTTCTTTTGACTCGACTCCTCCGCATTTTGGAACTCCTTGATGACGTCTTGGGCAGAAAAAGCAAACCCATTCCTTCTCTCATTCCAAACTTAACATCTCATTTTGTTACCTAAACCAAAACCACTTTTAAAACCTTTTGATGGATACCACATGTATAAATACATAGAACCAGCCTGGCGTCCACTCTATGACATCAAAGATTTTAGTCTTAGCGCACACAAAAGCACGCGGTATTTCCACCTGAATCAAGTGATACCACAATCACCGAAATATATAAACAAAAGTACAAAGCAAATTATTTTTTAAAACTAACAATTATTCAAATCACATAGATTTCAATTCTTGAAAACCAAACCTTATTAACACGAATGAAGCTCAGGAAGCCTTTGTATTCAACCCACCCGTCCCCATCCTTGCCCAGGTGATATTAAGAGCAGTCCTAAAATAAATATAAGTCCTGCAAGGGAGAACCACTAAAGCAGATCGCTAGGCTTTTGTTTCATTTTAATTCATACAATTATATAAACATGAAAGTGCACTAAGTGGCAAAGACAATTTACTAAGTTGATAGGGCTCATCATCTACATGCCCACTTCAAATTCTACACTTCATTATGAAGATATATACAAACTACACTTTATTATGATTATTCTAATTAAAGTGTAATCAAATATCATTCAGGTTTTGTAATCGGAATTCGGGTTCTTCGGGGTCGGTAATAATATGATACAGGTGATTGATTATAACATATCAACTCATGTATTAACCTAAACAACCCCGATTCACATGAGCACTACATTCATTTGTATAATATATTATATATAGACTTAAAAAGAAGACGCAAATTTGATAGTTATTACCTGTTCATCTTAAAGATTACATGTAGATAGGTACCGTTTATCGCAATTTGTAGTTAAAGAAATCAAGATTATTATTTAAATATTACTTGATTCTTAAGAACACCCTTTTTTAGCGTTGATGGTAACAAAAAAGTAAGACCTTTCATTAGTAACTATTGAATGTGTTACAAAAACAAAATGGTCTTGAGCCTATTTCATATACCTTACTAATATGGCAGTTTGTGGTGGATTTCCAGTTAGTGGTGAAATTATGATAAGTGATTTAGAATTGAATCCCACCAAAACACCGAGAAAAAAGCAGCAATAAGAACAACCAAAATTAGAACAGATGAAGACGCGGTATTAGAAACATGCTACATCGTAGGATAGAAGAAAAATGACATAGTGATCAATATAGAACGTCATGATCCCTAACCATACATAATTATATTAAAAATTGTCACCGAGATTGAAGCAAAGTGTATTCTCATGTTCAGGGCATGCTCAATGGGCCAAGCAGCCCAAGCAAGGGCTTGGGGCCCCGAAAAATATGTAACAAATCAAACACCCCATTCAAGACCAAAAATCACATAGATAAAGAAATAGAAAAACAATATTCCAACAGCACATTATCAAGCCAAGTAACATTAACCTAAAAGTTTTTTAGTCTAAACAGAAAACATGCCTTGTTTATGACATCAAAAGCTATTAACAACATATCTATGACTCCACTAATAAATCTGACCAATGTATCAATTCTACCTACAACAAAACTCTCAGAAATCAAAGGTCAAATCAAGAAAACCGGTTCAAGATGAGATCTCACCGGTTCAAGATGGTTTACAACTAAACTTCGAGACGTAAATAGTATTGCATAGTGAAGATACCCACTACAACCTACGGATAGATCTAGTTGAACATCAAGTTCACATAACTCAGTCGTCTCGTGCAAATGATGTGTCTCCTCTCGTTGGGCTTAGGGACAACGGGTTCGTCGCGGGGCAGGCTGCGCAGAAGGCCGAGGCGGGCAAAGTCGCTAAACACGAGAGCGCTTGTCTCGAAAATCAACACGTGTTTATCCCCTTTGCCTTTGATACTTTTGGGTTCCTTGCGCCAGAGGCTGTTGATTTCCTACGACGGGTTCAGCGGGTCGTGCACAGCAATTCAACATCCCCTAAGGCTCATAACTTTGTGTTTAGTAGAATAGGGTTTGCTATCCAAAAGGGCCTAGCGGCGCAACTTGTTGCCCGCTTACCCGCCACCTCTTTGTAATTTGTTATGCTTTAAATAATAGAGAAAAGAAAATAAAAAGTCAAAAAAAAATGATGATTAGTTTGTAATTTTTATGTTTTTTCTAATGTTTTTATTTTAATGTAATATATCTTTTTAATGTAATATTAATATGGTTTATAATGTTTTTATTTTATTTGATGAAATGTAAGTTTTATTCTTTTTTTACGGTAACAACTGAATCAATGGCTAGCACATTTTCGAAGGGAAGCTTGTATACAATCAATTACATTTATTTTATTTTATTAGTCCACGAGGAACCCATCACTAAAATAAATTTAAGTAATAAGAACTAAAAGAAAAAAAAATGGTTATTGGATTTAAATAATCCTAACTATCAGCAATTGGCCGATAATAATCCCAACTCAGGAAATGTTTTCTAACAAGCCAAACTTTCCCTCTATTTTCTTCTGGCAGTCCCAAACTAACAGAATGTTAACACCGTTAACTTTTGATGACGTGGCATGTATAGGTGGCGGCCCATGTGGCATTCTAATCTGACGTGACATTATTTTGATGACATGGTCATGTCAGGTGGCTTCTTTTTAGTTTTTTTTTTATTTTAATGCTATTTTTAAGCTTATGCACCACCACCACTGCTTCTCTCTCCACCGAAAAGTTAGGCTTCTTTCTTCAATTTCTAAACCTCCGGCTGCGACCACCACCACTATCACACATCGATTGGTGTTTCAGATCCGTTCTAGATCGACGAAAAAGAAGACGAAGACGTACCCTAATCTGTGCTTCTGGTTGAAGATGAAGTCGTTACCTCTGTCGGAACCGGCTTCAACAACGTCGTTGACTGGCGGAACCCTAGCGAAAACTGCGACTGTTGTTGCTTTTCGTCGTGCTTCGCGGCCGAGAACGACCACGAGGGTCACACATTTGGTTCCGGGAAAGAAGAGGCAGAAAGCCCTCTTTGGTGGAGCCGCCGCCCCTTTGGCCGGAACTGGCTTGCCGGAAACCAGGCATGAAAGCCCTCTTTGGTCTCTTGTTGTCGATGAGTAAAAAAATTAAAGAAAAACAATTACTTAAATAGACCTCATCTTTTTTAATTTTCACAAATGCCCCTCATTTTGCCACGTCAGCAAAAATTTAACACCGTTAGTGGTCAGTTAGTTTGGGACTGCCAGGAGAAAATAGGAGGAAAGTTTGGCTCGTTAGAAAACATTTCCTGAGTTGGGATTATTATCGGCTAATTACTAATAGTTGGGATTATTTAAATCCAATAACCCAAAAAAAAACTGAGAGCTAGATAAAAAATGTGATCACCTCAGGACTCATAGAATTTAACTTATTATTCATTTAAAAGATGTTAAGGGTATCCGTATACCACTATTTTAAGAAGAGTTAAACGAAAAAAAATCAATGTCCCTAATACGTAAGATAAAGGTTTATTGGATTTTATTAATTTAAGTTATTGTTAATTGATCAATATTAATCCCAATTTCTAATATGGTCCACATTAATTCCAATTATTAAGGTATTGGATTTCATTGGACCTCCTTACATTTTTCTTAACACCCTTTGGGATTTTACTCAAAAAATTCCAAAAGGGTCCAATGAAATTCAACACCTTAATAATTATAATTAATGTGGGTCATTTTTAAAATTAAAATTAATATTGACTAATTGATAATAAGGGGAGGCGGTATCGTCCGCGGTTCCCTCTTGCGGCTTCAAGGGAGCCGCGTGGTTTTGAGCGGCTATGATACCGCGTGAAGCGGTTTCCTCCTCAAGGCTTCATTTTTCATTCTTGCGTGGTTTGGTGGAACCGGGATGAGACGCACAATGTAGCCGTTTTTTTTTTACCGTTGGGAGCCCAACGGCTATTTTTTTTTTTATTCAACATTTGACTATATATATACACATAAATTTCTTTCATTTATATAAACCATACTATTTTATCTCTTTCTCTCCACAAATTTCTCACTACAAAATGAGCCTTTACGACGAAGATGATTTCATTCCACCACCCGAGATTGGGACATCGTCAAGTAGCTCCGATGGTTCGTACGAGGACGCGATGAATTACCTTAACCTATGTATTAACGTCATCCAACAAGAAGAACAAGAAGAGGTTTCTGCTCCTAAACGGAGGAGACGTATTTTCCGTGATCGTGAAAACGGTCACCAACGATTGGTGGAACTTTATTTCGCCGAAAATCCCCGTTACCATGAGGTAATTTTTAAAGACCGATTTCGTATGTCTAAACGGTTGTTTCTGAAGATTCTTGACGACATCACCAACAACTTTTCGTGGTTCACATCCCGTTTGGACGCGGCAAAGAGGGAAAGTTTCACACCTTTACAAAAGTGCACGGTGGCTATTCGTCAACTCGCTTACGGTAACGTTCCTGACGAATATGATGAATCTTTAGATTTTTCTGAAAGAACTGCACGTGAATGCCTACACTATTTTTGTGATGTCGTAATTAAGCTTTACAAAGATGAATTTTTGCGTTCACCTACTAGCCACGATATCACTCTTTTATATAATGCCCACTTAGCAAAACATGGTTTACCCGGTATGATAGGTAGTATCGATTGTACTAATTGGGAGTGGAGAAATTGTCCTAGAAAGTATAGGGCACAATATCATCGTGGCGATCATAAAAAACCAACAATTTCACTCGAGGCGGTTGCCTCCCAAGATATGTGGTTTTGGCATGCGTTCTTTGGTGTTGCAGGTTCCAACAACGACATCAACGTTCTTAACCAGTCACCTTTGTTCAACAATGAGATGCATGGAGTTGCACCTAGAATGCCATTTCTTTGCAACGGTCGAGAGTACAAACGTGGGTATTACCTTGCGGATGGCATATATCCCCCTTGGTCGGTCTTTGTGAAGGCATTTCCACATCCTTATGAGCTTAAAGAGAAGAAAATGAAGAAGATACAAGAGGGGGCTAGAAAAGACGTCGAAAGAGCGTTTGGTCGGTTAAAGGAAAAGTGGGCAATAATAGATCGAAAGGGTCGTCCAATAAAAAAAAATCTAATGGAGAACATTATGTACGCTGTCATCATTCTACACAACATGACTCTCAAAGACGATGACCTTGCTATATCACCGGTCCACATTCGAGATCCGCCAGTTAACCGGGTTCTCGACCCGAATGTTGTTTTCGAATTGCGAGATAGTGAGACTCATTTTAAACTCAGATTCGATATCACCGAGCACATCCAAAACACAATGGATGTGTTTTTAACCGAGGAGGAGGTGAACGCAAATCCTCAATCCTAGATTTGTATTTTTGTTTCCTTAATAAAAGTTGTAATTTTATTTTATTTTTAATGAATGTTGTTTAAGTTGTAATTTTATTTATATTTAATGAATATTGGTTACTTTTATTATTGTTTATTTTATTAAAACTTGTTAAAATTAAAAAAAAAAATTCTCATGGCTTGGAGAAGCCACACCACAACCATACCATGTGGTGTGGCTTGAAGCCTTGTCATTTTTACCCAATTTGAGGTGTCAGGCTCCTATTGGTTGGTGATCAAGGCTTGGGGAAGCCTTGTGGCAACCATACCCCCTTCCCTAACTTGAATTAATAAAATCCAATAACCCTAATATAAAAGAATATTGGAGAATAAGCGGTAAAAAGAGACCGACCGGCCACATCCACATTGAATGTCTTAAATGAATATAAAAATATAGAAATGGGACCATATAAATAGTGGACAACTTGCTTTAATTTCTCACAAGCTTTGTCTTCTTCATATTCAACATCTTGCATGCTTCTTCTCACACATCGTACCCTTTCTCTTTCTTCTCCTTGCTCACTATAATCATCCATCTATTGCATAAGTGAGTGAGTATATATGTTGTGTTAAATAAGACTGTTATTAATTGAGTTCAATCAATATATATTGGGAAAATCACGAAAATGACCAAGTTTGACCAAGAAAAATCCGAAATGACCAACCAAAAGTATACTAACTCAAATGACCCACCCAATAGAATCTAGCCATTTGTCATATTTCCACCAATCACAATCTGACAAGTGTTCTCATTCTGACAAGTAGGCTAAAGCTGGAGCCCACCACCAACCACTAATTCTTTGACACGTGGATTAAAACTCAGAATTCTAGGTTTGGGACCCGAGCCATTTCCGAGCCTCCCACAAGTCGTTATGGAGCCGGCTAACTTATTGGCTTGGGTTGAGGTTTAATGGCTTGGCTTTAGGATTAGTGGCTTGGCTTGATGATTATTTCCACACGAGCTACATTACCACTCCCCTACCCCCCACTACCACTCCCCTACCTTTAAAATTAGATATTATCGATAGTTTGCTACAGTTTTAGTTACCAACCCCCCACTACCACTCCCTTACCTTTAAATTAGATAAATATTCCGAATTTTTCTCTTAATTTATTTTTTGCGTTTGCTTGTTTTTTTAACAATGCCATCTTTCAACAATACCCCAATTCTTCGAATACATATTTCCTTGTGAAAATATTATGCCAAAGGGCTTTTTGTGATATTTTCTTTCGCATTAATTGGAAATCAAACTCAATTTGAGTTCATATATAATAAATAAACAGTACCACATGCATGAAAAGATAGTTGTTTCTTTTAGGCGATTTAATTGACTTTGTGGGTTTTCCATAAAATTGTTCTTGCATATATACGGAACTTGATTATAAATGATAAAATGAAAATGTATCAGGTAACAAAATACAAATGCATTCCTCGTACAATTGTACAAAGTAAACACACATAATTTCGTGATTAATACACCTGGATTCGCAGTTGTGGAAGATATACGTATGGCCGTTGCAAACCCACAGTTTTTACAGATCACCATTTTCTTTTAGTCTTGACCAGAATAGAGATAGATATTTGCAGATGGAAGATATACACATGGGAAGCTAAAAGTAATTCAAAGGGTGGGTCATTTGAGTGGGGGGATGAGGTAAGGGGGGGTAGGAGGGTTGAGTCACTAAAGTAATCCTATAGGTTGGGAAAAGCATAAGCCATTCAAGCCGTGGCTCAAGCCATGGCTCCTTCTATGACACGTGGCAGCTTTGTAGAGGCCCGGTAACAAAGCTGGTCCCAAATCTAGAATTCTGAGTTTTAATCCACGTGTCAAAGAATTAGTGGTTGGTGGTGGGCTCCAGCTTTAGCCTACTTGTCAGAATGAGGACACTTGTCAGATTGTGATTGGTGGAAAGATGACAAATGGCTGGATTCTATTGGGTGGGTCATTTGAGTTAGTATACTTTTGGTTGGTCATTTCGGATTTTTCTTGGTCAAACTTGGTCATTTTCGTGATTTTCCCATATATATATTACCACCTCCATATATATATTGTCCCAAAACACCAAACACATTTTGCACAAATTCTATCTATCACAATGTCAGGCAGAAATAATAGTACTTCTGGTGATTCGTCAACCGGGGCTCCCCGGATCAGCGATGCTCAAATCGGACAACTCCTTGCCAAGTTGCAACAACTTGTTCCCGAAATTCGTAATCGTCGCCGTTCAAACAAGGTAAAGATTTTAATTTATTCATGACAGTACATTTCAGTTATCTAAAATATATTTTTATATATATAACGGTTTCTTGACTTTTGAAATGATGAAGAAGTTTTGGATTCTCTTTTTCAAAATTTTTACTGGTCACTTCCAGCAACCGTTGAATCAAATTTAGAGTCAATAACACATGATAACCATTGTCTATTGTCATATGCATGCAATATCATAAATAAATTGAATATAAAAAACACGAGTCTTTATTATTATTATTTTTTAACGGCCAATGAAAGTCCGGGAAACCCGGAGGTATTTATATCAGTTGAGCTTATTCCAGAAAAAAATCACATCCGTGAGCGTCCGGGTGATAAAACCTGAAACCTCATGGATCGAACTTTTGACAATCCAGTCTTAAGTCTTTTCTCATTGTCAGTAACCACTCGGACAAATCCTCGAGGTAAACACGAGTTTTTATTGGTTAGTGTTTGATGTGAGAAATGATGTCGACTGTACATATAGCTAATTAGTTTATTATTTAATTTTATGCTCAACTGAAAAAAGAAGTTAGTCTATCCTAACGACTACCCGCCATAAACGGTCTACTTTTTAGACATGGGTTCACAAAAGGCTCGATTAGCACTGTACTACGTGCATATATTCATCTATCTAATCACTTCAAAAGTATATATATATAGAGAGAGAGAGAGTATTTTTCACTACTAGCATTTTCTAGAAAGTATTCTTGGAAAAGTCTTTGCGAAACTTTTTCGATGCTTTTTAGACATTTTCCTACTCATTTTCAAGAAAATTTAATTTTGTTTTTATTTATTTTCCTAAACTGCTCTTGACAAAAATAAATATGTTTATTTTTCTTATTTTTCTGATGAACCTTCGAGGAAATGTCTATTATTGGTATTTTGTAGGTACGTTATCATAAATATTAAAATTTCTTTGTCGGAATTGTGTAAGGAATTCGGACGCTCGTATTTGTGTAAGAAAATTGTATTTAAAAAAAAGTAAATTACGGCATCAGTCCCTGTGGTTTGCATGAATTTCGGGTTTAGTCCTTAGGTTTCATTTATTACAGATATGGTCCCCAAACGTTTACCAAATCGTTGCGGATATAGTCCCTACCACTAACTTCTGTTAAATAAATCTGTTAAGTTGATGTTAAATTACCACTATACCCTTCTCTTTCAAATAATTAAAGATTTAAAAAGAAAATTAAAAATAAAAGAACAAGTGGGGCCCACCCTTGTCAATCCTTAAAGACCTTAGAAACTTTCGTCTCTCCCACCGTAAAACAACCACACTTTCATTTTTTCCGATCAAGTTTCCGGCTATATGCAAACAATTTCCTGCAATCGCAAAATACCCAAATTCCTTCAAAAGTGAACCCTTCAACAACAATATTAAACGAATTTGGCTTTGATTCATGCTTGAAGCTTAGCTTAACCTGAAGATACCCTTCTACATTCCATGGATCTAAAAACGCGATGCACATTAGAAACCCCCGGATCTATATTCCCCTTCCTTATCGCCCCGTAGATTAGATTCTCGCTGATATCTCCGAAGGGATAACTCCAGTGATCTTGTTACCTTTAAAAGCAATTCCGAAAGGTTCCTAGCTTTTCCGATTGTTTTCGCGATCGATCCGGCAAAAAATTATAACTCAGATCCATAATCGATACCGCCAAGAGTTCGAGAATCCCTTCCAGTATCTTTTCAGTCAAATGATTCGAAATCAGATCTCTTCTCCTCCAGTAACCGCTCCAGCGCCGAGCAAGAAGAAACCTAAAGGAAAGAAGCACATCCGGGTGGTGTAAGCAGGGAGGAACGAAGGGAATAGGGGATGGAGATGAAGGTATGAATGAAACAGAGTAATAAAGGATATGGTGGGGGTGGTTCTAGGTGGTGGCCGGAGGTTTTAATGGGGTGGCCGGAAGAAAGGGACAGTTGAGGGGTTGTTGATGAATCCTGGTGAAGAAGAACCGATAGGGCCCACTTTATTTTTATATTTTTAATTATTTTAAATAGAAGGGTATAGTGGTAATTTAACATCAACTTAACATATTTTTTTAACAGAAGTTAGTGGTAGGGACTATATCCGCAACGGTTTGACAAACGTTTGGGACCATGTCCGTAATAAATGAAAACTAAGGACTAAACCTGAAATTCGTGCAAACCACAGGGACTAATGCCGTAATTTACTCTTAAAAAAAACAATTTTCTAGTATTAATGTTGTAAATAAATTTTCTAGTATAAATGTTTTTGTATAGGCACCGGCTTCGAAAGTGTTACAAGAGACTTGCAACTACGTGAGAAGTTTGCATAGGGAGGTTGACGATCTTAGCGAACGATTATCGCAACTATTATCCACCATCGATGCCGATAGCCCTGAAGCTTCAATTGTTCAAAGTTTGATCGAGTGACTCTAATAATTAATATGTATTACCTATATATGATGCTTAAGTGATCGATATGATTCTCACTACTTGCTAAGCTATATATATATTTACTAATTTGTACTGTGAAAGTAAGTTTGTAACTTTATTTAGATAATATATATATTTCATCCTTCAAATCTTTGTCCATTTTATTTTGTCTTTATATCTCATTTTACATGTGACATTTTTGAACCTTGACTTTTTAAAACGTATTGAAAAGCCAGACAGCCACCGTTTAAAGGTTGTTCAATTCGCATGTTTCTAAAATATTAAAAAGTCAAAGTTTGAAAATGTTATATAGCGGTTCAGCACCACCACAGAGGGTCGTAGTCCTTATGATTTTACGGAAGCTTATTTTACGACTTGAATCGGTTATTTTAAGATTATGTAACAACAATGTTACCGTTGTTTTGAGGTTATTAAAGGGATATTTATTAGCAGCAGGTAGAGGTGCCATTCAGCCATAACTGATGTTTTTTTTGTAGAAGATTATGTTCCTGCAAATATCTAACAATTTCGTTTTCCTTTAAATGCTAAAATTAAATCAACAAAACGGCCCCCCTTGGTGTAGTCGTGAATGGAGACCAATTTATAACACAGATTTTAATTAGATTCGGAGTAATTTATGAGAAACCAAGAAAGTGGTAAATTCAGAAACTTTTTTTTATGGGCTTTGAAAATTTTTTAATTTTTTAATTTATCGGCCTGATTCAGTTCAGATCGAGTCATATTAACAAATCAAGTAATCAATCGATCAATCGACAAGCTAATATAAAACTAATAAAATATTCAATCAACAATCTAGTATTCCGGTAAATAATCAACAATCTAACATTGAAAATTTTAAGCGATTAATCAAATTATCAAATAATAAAGTAAAATTTTAAATAAAGTACCTAATTTTTTTTTTTGAGACTCTTTAGAATCTAATTTGAGAGAGGGGCAGCGCTAATAACAATAAGGATTTCAGTTAGTGATCTATTCAATATGCTCCGACAAAAGTCGGGTGGGATAGAGGGGATGACCGCATGTTGATTTTAAAGGCGAAACAAAACATGATCGGTGAAAGTTGAGAATTTTTTTTAGTTTGTGCGTATCTTTTTTTGAATTGTCGTTAATATGATTGTATGAAATAGGTTTGTTTAAAAAAACTACTGATTATGCTAAAATCTAAATATTATTGAGTATTTGAGTAACTAAGTTTTGCTTAATAAATTTAATAACTAGGATAAAATATAAAAATGAACTTAACAATTTAAATATTTATTGAATCTATATTTGGAAAGTTTAAAGTTTTATATTAGTTTTTTCTTTGTGTCGGTCTAATGAAAATTCCATGGGTCAGCCTGAAAATTTCTTGGGGTCGGTCGAAATTGAAAAGTACATATCGTACCATAAAAAAAATTCATAGGGTTCAGACGACTCCACACCATAAAATGTAATATATTTTACCTCGCACAAAGCTTTCTTCATTAAAATAACCATACAACCTTTTAGTTGAAATTCACTATTTTTCCATACCAAACACTATCAAAAAGAAAAAGATAAACAAATCATGAACAGTCTTTTATGTAAAAAATGAGTTTTTCGGTACTAGAGTCTAGAAAGGAAAAAGAAAACAAAAAGAATTTTCCAAAAAAAGGTTTCGAGGAAGAAAATGCAAACACCTTTAAAGTTTAAAACATATATCCGTCGGTAGGTTTTTTTACATCCCTCAATTATCTTATTTGATTATTTCACGTCACATAAACGATTCAAATGAGGGTTGATTCTGTAAAGTGGTCGTTGTGATCATACTCTTTTTTATGTGACGTCTACATCAGTGGCGGATTTACATATAGTCCAGGGGTAGCGCCCGCTGCCCCTGAACTTTTACCCCGACGTGCTATTTTTTTTTTTTAAGTTTTTGGTTTTTCGCGACCCCTGAAACGAATTTTTCGCGACCCCTGGAAGAAATTTTATGGCTTTTACTTAAAAATATGATCAAAAGCCCCTTAAAAATATGATTAAAAGCCCGTTAACTACCTAAAAAAAAATTTCGGGCGCGCTGCCCCCGAATCCCCGTTAGTCCCCGCTACCCCTGATATTCTTTCCTGGATCCGCCACTACTCTACATGTCATCTTTTTTAGTGTGAGCCTCAACAACCACGTAACCTTACAATTAAAAAAGAACAATAAAAGATATAAGTGTATACGGTATACTATCGTAAAAGCCCCTGCGTGATCTGGTTGGCAATTCTTCACGGTGCCAACACCGCCAGTGGCGGACATATGCATGTGTCTAGGGGGTTCTCCGACATCCATGAAATTTTTTTACGGTGTAGTATTTTTTTGATTTTTTATGAACCGAACCTAATGAAATTTTTACATCGACCCTCAACTTAAAAAATAATAATTTCTAGTTCTATAATAGTTTTCAAGTCACTAATAAATAATAAGCGCAATAAATCAATAATATTTATGGTTTTAAGTTTTTAACCCAATTACCCATACGCAAAACCAATTAGTTATAACCCAAAACCTTAATAGTTATAAAAAAACTGAAGTAGAGGCTAGAAACGCGTATCACGTACGAAACTCTCAAACAAGGAAGAAGGAAAGGCCGAAGGCGGGCGTTGTACATGTGCGATCGATCAAAAATCAATTTCGAATCGGAGTCGCAGAATCGGTGTCGGAGTCACAAAGAGAAGTGGTGTGGAGGGCTGAAGGCGAGTCGGTGACCGAAGACTTCGAAGGTTAGTCTGAGAATTTTGATTTTTTAAAATTTTGAATCTTTGTTTAAATGTGTGTTTTTTTTTAATATTTGTTTCTTGAAGAGTTATAGAAGTCCGCTTTCTGAGTTGTGATTTGTCACCTGACCCAATCGAAGCGGTCTAATAAAAAATTCAAATACCGAAAATTTCTGAACCCCATCAAATAAAATCTTGAGTTCGCCACTTGAGTTCGCCACTGTACACCTGCAACTCCCATGAAATAGTGGCGTGGTTTTTGTCCGCGAAATTATTGGCGCGGGATTTTCTTGCTGAAGGATATTGAATATTCATCCACCACTAATATCATGACATATCACGACTTTTTTAATTTTTAATATATTAAATCTTGAATATTTATTCAGGCTAAAATCTAGGTTTTTTTTCAAATAATTTTTAGATGTTAACTTTTTAAAAAAGATAAAATTCACAGACTTCTTTATTTTTATTTTTTAAACACAACGGTAAGTATGAACAAAACAGGACTATTTTTTTAATGTATTTTTTGTCACGTGGGCGCTTTTTGATACTTTTTTATTCTCTTAAAAGATAATTAATATTTTTGACATGTTTTTGGACACTTTAGTGAAGATGAACTAGAATTAATCGATTTGTCTGACTCATTATCCGATGAAGCCGTCAACATGTTTTTTCAAATGAAAATAGTGTATACCCCCTGTATATGGTAAATGTGTGTGGTCCAGTTATCACCTACGTGACAATCAGACCACACTACATAACATAAAGTATACCTCATGCCATAATAAATCGTAATTAATTCCATCACAAATTCATGATAAGAAAAAAAAAAGATAAATTAAATTAAACCGTGACTAATTTTGTCACAAACTAATATTTAAAAAAGTAAACCAACACCAATTGTGTCACAAACGAGTAATTTGATCCGCGCGTTGCTGCGGGGTGTTAGTGCTAATCATCTTGACCTTTTGTTGTTAAAATAGTGCTCTTTCATGTTTATTCTAGATAATTAACCCCGTCAATTGAAAAATAGTAAACCCATAAGAATATGTAGTTCATCACTTTATAAATTAACTGAAAGTAATGGTACATAGCTGATTTTTTTTTGAGTTATGGACAAAGAATTTGAAAAATAAAGTTTATATCAAATTAAAACTATAGTCTTCAATAGTTGAGATCAACGGTGATATCAATTTAACAAAGGTGGTGATTTTCGTCCATTAATTTATTAATAGAGATCAACCGCGCGTTGCTGCGGTGACCCGAGATATGGCATAGAAACAGGTCGTAAAAAAGATCATACCAAAGTATATGAGTAATTAAGGTTATACTATATTTTTCAATAGGTTAACGTCTAACCGAGGTATTTTAACCGGTTAATAATTGTTTCGTAACTCGGAAGCCTCTAAACAGTTTGGAACTTAAGGTTTCTACCAGTTAATAACCACTTTGTATTGTACCGGTTAAATTAAAAAACGGCTTTGTTAGGTTAAGCGGTTTTTTCTATGCACCTCTAGGCAGTGGCAATCTAGTATCAGATTAAAGAAAAAAGCTGATTAAAAAAAATGTTTGATGCTAGATTTGAATCCGAGCATGAGCTACAACTATAAAATGGCGCAATCAACTGAGCTTGAGAACTTTATTCAGATGTTATTGATATAGAAAAAGAATATTTGGAAATCATATAACTTAGTTAACGGACAAAGTTAATACATGACTCTTACACAACTAAGTTAGATGTGAAAATAATCAAAAGAATATCGTTTTAATAAGAACTAAGTAATAGAAGGAAAAAGAAAGAAAAAATGAAGAAGGAAAAAGGAAAGAAAAAGGAAGAAGAAAAAATGAGAAGAAGAAAAAAAAAAGTTGTTGGAGCATGGTCTCGAACTCGAGATCCCCCACATGAAATACCAGAGACCAAACCAACCAGGCTAGGATTCCTCTTTGTTTCAAATTAGAACAACAATCTATATATATATAAACTGGTTTTTTTTTTGTGGGCACAATTCCATAAGTGTGGTTGTCTATTGTATATATATACAATTAATGACAACAACATGAAAATAATTAAAAAAAAAATAGTGATAATATTTGTGACGGTTAAGTAGTGTGTATTACGTTCAAAAGATTGATGGTTTAGTCCTAGGTTATTCGTACTCATGGACGGTATGGGTTTGCTTCTCCCTGCAGGCTCCCTCGGTTCCAACGGCTTGAACGGTTATTACCACCTCACCCCCCCCTTCCCCCTCGGCTTCCTTCCCTTCGGTTTCCAAAATCACTTTTTACGCAAAAAAAAAAATTGATTCTTAATTATGGTGTTCGGTGATGTTTTAAATCTAAAAAATGATGTTTCTTATTTTACGATTTTAATATGTTTACCAAAAACATAATTGAAAGATAATACCATGCACTTTTTCTATGCAAAAAGTACTTCTTATTTTAACAAACTCTTACATACACACACACACACACACACACACACACACACACACACACATATATATATATATATATATATATATATATATATATATATATATATATATATAGGGTAAAGATCATGCAAAAACCACATTTTTTTTGCGAAAACCTAAAAACTAATACTAAAACACTTATAACTTTTTCATATGTTCATATTTTTTTTAAAAAATTTGCACCAAAAACTTAGGAATTATAAGTTCTTTAATTCTGGAAAAAAAAAATTAAAAAAAACTTTAACTTCTCGTCGTTTTTTTTATTGGTGCACATGTGCACTAATAATAAAACTCATACATATAGTACGCTAATATTTTTTTAGAAAAATCACACCAAATACATTATAATTTTGTTAGCTTTTCGTGATTTTTTATTAGTGCACATGTGCACTAATAATAAATACTTTATACGTGTCGTATACATTAATATTTTAAAAAAGAAATTGCATTATAAATCTTATAATTGTGTTATCTTTAACTATGGAAATAGATTTCACGTTTTAAAAAATTTTAATTTTATGCTACACATTGCACTATAAATATTTTAGTGCATATGTAGAATTATCATTAGTTCTATAAATATTTTAGTATTTTTAAATGTTTTTAACTTAAATAATATTTTTTTCGCATGACAATTCTTTTTGTGTAGTACTAATGAAAATTGTGCACATGTGCACTAATAAAAAAATCTGAAATATCATTTTCTTTTCGAGAATCAAAGCCAATGGAATTTTAAGATTTTTGGTGTAAGTTTTATAGAAAAATATCAACGTATGTAAAAGTTATGAAGGTTTTAAAGTTAGTTTTTAGGTTTTCGTAAAATAAAAAAGAGTTTTCGCATGATCTTTACCATATGTGTGTGTGTGTGAACTTATCAAAAAGAAAAAAAGGGAAAATTGCATATATCCCCATACTTTGGAAAAATTTGCATATTTCCCCAAAATACAAGTTTTCAATTGCATAATGTACAATAGTCTTTAAGCATGGTTTGGGTATATATACAATTTCTCAAGTTTAGAGGGGGATATATGCAAATGACCCAAAAAAAAAAATCAGTCAACAATGTTGTTCAACGGCTATTTTTTTTGAAGTTTCAAAGTGAGGGGCGACATGCTCATCACACCGTTAGCATCTTTTACACCCATAGCGCTTCTGAAGACGGGGTGTTGGGACGCTATAGGACGCGAAAATTACGTTTTAACACTCAATACGGAACACGTAGTAATATATTTATTTATTTTTTTAAAAAATACTGAGTACGTTGTTGTTAGAAGAGAGTGTCTAAAATCATCCTAATTGCTAAAATAATGTCAATTGATAATTAAAGTAATAATTAAAGTAATAATTAAAATAAGTTCGTACTAATTCCTTTAATTTTTTTGAACGACAACATGTAGGGGCTTAGCGGTATTGCCTTTTCATATACTCATTTCCAATTTCAAATGAACATGGTTATTTATGGGAATACCCTGTCTCCAACCCGGGGAATATTTTGCCTACACCCGGTGAACCTAAGACCTTAAAGATTTCAAGTCTCTCCAAATACCATTGAGCTATGAGCTCGTTGGTAATTGTTTTAGTTAAATTAAATATCCTTATGAAAATAGTGTGGTGGTAAAGTGATTAATAATGATTGTGATTCAAATCTTACAAAGTATATTTATGATGGTTTTAACCGGTAAAAAAATAACAGATAATAGATCGATTATTAAGATAAAAATTGTGGCTAATTAGTTGAAAAATTAAAAGGTAAAAAGTGGATTAATATAAACTGTTTAACTAATTTTATTGTAAATTAATAACTAAAAAGTTTACAGTGAATTAAAAAAGGCTGATAATTTAATGAAATGAGCTAATTAATTATTGACCTTATATAAAATGTTTCATTTTTTCATCGTTTAAAACTTTGAGTACATGTGTTAATATATATAAAATTAAAAATCTAAAATTTTCAGCTCTTTGTGTTTTCTAGTGCACATTGTGTATTTTTGCTTGTTATTATATCTTTTTACTCGTCATTATGTATTTCTGCTTGTCATGATTCTTTTTTGTGTTTTTCTATAATTATGAAATAACATCATTGTGTACTTCTAATATGTAAAGCATAGTATTAAAATAATATTAAATTTGTATAATGCATCAAAACAATAAAATAATAACATGAAATGAGTTAAAACATAAAATACAAAATGACTAATACATATTTCACAATAACATTAAACTTAAGAGACACAATACACCCTTAACAATAATAAAAGACATTTATTAAACCCAAAATCCTTTCTTAAACTTTTTCAATTTTTAAGCACTCTTAATTGACCCAAACGTTTTGTAGACATTATAATTCAAATATATATTGTTTTTATATTTGAATATTTATTATTTCTGTATTTAGATAGTATGTACAATTTTATACATTCATATAATTTTATGAACATTATATATCTTTATTTTGGTTCATAGTTCTAGGATTTAAATACGACGTTTAACAAGGAATTATGAAAAGTTAAATCT
>JBCNJP010008144.1:0-18671 GCA_039602395.1 Deinandra increscens subsp. villosa
TGAAGTCTACTGGATTAAACTTCAATGAAACCTCAACTTATCTCCAAGTTTCAAGAACACACATAATTGAAGCCATCTATGGAAGAGCATCAACAGATTTGATCAATTTCTTGAAACGAGTCGTATCATACTAGATATAAAACGAAAGTAATCCAATATATGGATATTGCATTGATGTTACTGTAAAAGGTTACACAATGACATAAGCTGATCATCAAAATTTCTAATGATGTTCATGATAAGTACGATCTAGTACTCACTGAACTACAGAGCCACCTGTTGGGATTTGGCAGTGGTATTCGGGTCGCCCGGTGACATATTTTAAAAATTATGTGACCGACAGATTAATAGTTTATAAAAGAGTTTACCGAATTAATTTATAATTAATTCTGTAACGCAGCGGAATAAAGTATATATATATATAACAAATTACTATTTAATCAATTAACACAAATACCAGTACGCAACAGGATCCGATTACCGAACACGCAAACACAGAAATATAAATAAATAATCTAAACTAATAACGAGTTTAGATATACCTTGGCGGTGTTGAACAAACGTTCGAGACACCGAGTTTCAACGAACGAAGCGCTAGGTTGAAACGGAACGAACCACTTTCGGTCTCAAACGGTTGTCGCGTATCGCGATGATTCTCGTGGTCCGGTGTCGCGTACCCCTACGGGACGGCGTTTATGACACGTGGTCATTACGCATCGCGAGAGTACGTCTTGACAGACGTCCCGTCTCGCGAGACTACGAGATCAATCAGATTTAGATCTGATTGCAACCGGAGACGGTGCATGACGAAAAAGGCGTCGGACTCGCGTCGACGGGCGACGGTCATGCGACGGCATGCGATCCGCGGTGGTGGCGGCGGGTGACGACGGTGACGACGGCGGCGGCGGCGTCGAGTATCACGGTGGTGATCGGCGGGTTTTGCGGCGGCGATTGGCGGCGAACCGAGCGGCGGATCTGGGCGTACGAGGCGGCGATCTGTAGACCGTAAGGCGGTCTACGGGCGTTGACTGACGGAGCAGCCGAACTAGCATCCACCACCAAGTTATGGTGGTGCGAAGATGGCCACCGGAGCATGCGGGTGGCGGCGATCGGCGCGGAAACGGAAATCGGCGGCGGCCGATTTCCTTTTCCCTTCTGCGTTTTTACGAGAGAAAAAGAGAAGGAGAATTTTTCTCCTTTTCTTTTGTGCCGTCGAGGATTTTGAGATGATTAGGGTTAATCCCCTAATCATCTAATATTTATTAGATGACTAATAATTCGCGACGGGCCCCATCTCGAAAATAAAACCCATCTCGTACGCGAGCCCACGAGCTAACGTTAGAAAATATTTCAATAACGAATAGCTCGACCGTGAATTTAACTAAACCACATTTATTTAAATATCTTTCACCCTTTATTATTAAACCGGTAATAATAATATTATTGATTATCAATTATTTATAACTATTATAAATAATATTTATAATCAAACGTTTCCGTTTCTTTTACCGGTTAACTCTTAAGCGGGTTTAGAGTTCGTTGCACCCGGTGTAACTCTTACGGGTCGGGTTCAAGATTTGTCGGGTCAGGACACATAATATCCAACAGTCTCCCACTTGGACTGATCGCGACAAGATCTAGGAAACAGACAGAGGTGCTCTAGCTACACATGACTGTCCCAACCAGTTATGACACTTCAAGTCAACAACCAAGGCATATCTGTTGTGAAGCAACTGATATTAGACTTGTGGTAATTCGAAGTCATTGTATCCCTTCCGTATATGACATCAATTGAACGATGGACATGGATTTAATTCATTCTCATCTAATGTTCAATCATTATGTTTCTCGATATAGATTCGAAGTGGTCCAAAACAAACACACAGTAGGTTTGGGTAAGGCCTTACACTTTACACTTGGAATCAACGAGGGCGCCACGATGTCTAGCTGTTGCATGATTAGTGCAAGAGTACAGAATCCCATGTCGACTACATACAGCTCCCACTGAACTTCAGATCCATTCCCAAAAGTAGCCGTTATGACTGGCAGTTACGCGACAGCGTTAAGCTACAATCAAAGAACAGTCTTTGGTAAAGGGGAGGTCGCTCATGTATCTCAGGTCTAAGGATACTAATGAGTATACCATTAATCAAATCCATCTTATGATTGAATCCATGAAGATGGTTTGATGCGAGTTACGTCCAACGTCATTCCACAATGAGGTCTGTGAGTCTGGATTGTCAACCATTGAGTCCAAAGTCAGAATAGTCTTACTTCAGATTCGTTCCCACGAGTCTGAACGACTACGGACAGTTTAGAATAATACATCTATTCCTCAACATCATTATGAAATAATGCATGTGAGTTTGGATTGTCAATCTCTTGAGTCCAAACTCATAAGTAGTCTCACTTCAGATTCGTGTCCACGATTCTGATTGACTGTGAGGAATTATATGCATTTATTCATGGATTTAAACGTATTAAAATCGAACACAGTTATAGAATCTAGCTTTACATCTAATCCTTTAGAGGAAGCCGGATGATAATGTATAACTGTTAGAGTTCGTACATCCAAATACTAGTTCAAAACATACATGTAGTGTATATTGGTCGAACATCATTAGTATGAGGTTAATGAGTCTTGCAATTCATTGTTTTACCGACCAGGTTTTGAAATGTGCTATAATTTTGGTTATCCAATATTTCATTGTTCCAGTATTTCTCTGAATAGTGGAATTTCCTCAAAGTGTGCTGGTTTTGTGTAACACCCGTATACAATTTGATGCCAAACTTACACATTATAACGTTAAAAATTTGGTCCCAGAAAATTTCTTTACAAAACATATGATTTGTAATCATAAGATGCCACCATAGTGGTTTACATTCACAAAATTTACTTATTGTTGGTTTGACATCCAAAGGTGATCTTCGACTTATATATAAGTTCTTCTCACCATAAATACAAGACGGGTCGTTCGTTCTCGATGTGATCGGTTCTTCGTAGTCTTTGATGAGCATCCACTAGGCTTTCCCTTTACCTGCAACATACTCACTTTCAATAGTGAGCTTCTATTGCATAACCATTTATTACAATATCAAATAATAAAGAAAAACAATAAAATTTGGTTTTTCACTCTGGGGCGGTACGCCCAGAATTAATAATTCCTGGGCGGTACGCCCTGGACCATTTTTGACAGAATATTGGCTATTTTCGGCCAGTTCCATACTTAGCCAAATTTTTGGCTTTCTTTCCCCTGTTTTCAACCAGATTTCACCAACCGGTTTTCCATCATTTTTAAAATCATCCTATCATCACAAAACACTTTTTAAACATGATTTTAATCATATAAACATACCTTAGCCGAATCGAATTCGTACAATGCATTTACGGGTTCGTTCAACCCGTTTGACCCGTTAGGGAATTTCCTTGTGGCAATCCCAAAGATTACCATCCATAACTTATCCGCAACGTATATTATGCAACTATAATCACAATTATCAATCATTGGCATGAGTATGATTGTATGCACCCTGGTTTGGGTGTACAATTCGATTTCCCATTCAGTTTCTTACATTAACCTTTTTACTTGAGTTTTTAGACACAAGTCAAACAATTACATTCTTATCATCCTACTTGTCATTGGATTACATAACCAATGTAATTAATATCCAAATGACCCAATTTTCTCATTTGACCCGTTAAGACGGGTCATTGCCTTTGGATCTTACAATGCTTCATTTGACCACACCTAAGCGTTTAAGATCTATGGTTCTACAAACCATTTATGATCCTTCTTATCTTGTTACATGGCATAGGCTCTTTAAACCCATTTCCGTCCATGGTAACTTGTTATGCGCTTTATGATTCCTTCGAATCTTACTTATGGTCAAATTTAGTCATTGGAGAACCTCTTGGCTATTGAGCTTCATGGTTCCTAGAACCATTCATCGCCCCTTATTGTAATTCATGTTTTATACTATTCGTATGTAATTACACATTTATATATCTACTACTTGTAACATAAACAATGTTACCTCGTGAGCTTGAGTTTCCACTTCCCCAACACCTTGGTTGTACCTTGATCAACTTGATCACCTAATGGGTCACTAACAATATTAGGACCTTTATCATCATAGCATATATACCATATTTCATTGATATGATTTCCATGCTACACAATTACAATTACACATATGTGACAATATATAAAGCATATTCATCAAGTTTGCATCTAGCTATATGGTTAAATCAACACCTCAATATCAATTAAGGCATACCTTGATCATGATAGCTAATGATCATAATTTCCTTCAAGAGGGGTCAATTTGTGAACATATAGTTCCTTATGGTTATTTCAGCTCAAAGTCTAGCAAACTTGATTACTTTACCAATATTTTGGTTCTATTAGGCATTTTATCAAACACCTTGTGTGCATACTTATAAGCACCCATTTAACCCAATCCCTTGAACCTCCTACTTGGCCATTTAACATGGTTTAGGTGAAATCACCTCTAGCCCAACATCAATTAAACAATTTCATCAATTGAATACATAATCATGCAAGGAATCAAGCCATAGATCCAATTTCATGACTTTATTAGGTAGTCATCTAACATGGAGGTTCAAGTAATAGAATTTAGTGACTACATCACAATTTGCTAATCAAACTAGAAAGTTATGCAACAATTGAGGTTCCTAACATCATAGGATTCATGATTCATCAACAATTTACAGATTTGAGGTCCTAGAATTCGTGACCTATACATGCAACATATGGGGTTTTACTTACTTGCTTCAAATATGGGTTTAGACAAAGAATTAGACTTCCAATTCCAAGTTCCTTGCTAAAAATCGCAGGTTGGGGCCTCTTGATTGCAGAATTTAAGCAAGAAGAAGAAGAGAGGGGTGGAGGATCGTAGTGCAGGTCGCAGAATGCGACCTCCTCCTCTTTTCTCTTCTTTTGTTAATTCTAACTTTTGAAAATTACAATCCTGGCCCCTTAACTTTAGCTCTTTGTTTTAATTAACACAAAACACTATTTTTACACAAAGCACCCTAATATTTACTTGTGACAAGTATTTCTAGTAATATTAGGGGTTATTTAGCTACAAGATTATTTTACTAGACGTTTAACGGGAATTTTATTTATTAGAAATTTGGGATGTTACAACTCCACCCCCCTTAAAGGGGTTTCGTCCCCGAAACGATTTTACGTACCGAAAGAATGACGGTAGTAACGTTGCATCTCATCCCCAACTCCCCACGTCAAGTCGGAGCCTTTTCTATACTCCCGTTGAACCAACACTTGATTCACTTCTTTATTTCGTAGCCGTTTCACCTTGCGATCAAGAATCGCTATTGGCTTTTCCACGTAGTTGAGCTTTTGTCCACTCAACCCATCGGGTAGTTTTAACTGGTAGGCCATGTTACCTCCGCCCCTCGGGCTGGAATTTTCAAATGGTCCCATATACCTAGGACTTATCTTGCCCCGCTTTCGAAAGCGGATAACACCATTTCATGGAGATACTTTTAACAACACTATATATCCCTTCTTGAACTCAACGGTTCACCGCCTTTTATCCATCTAGGACTTTTGCCTATTTTGGCTACCTTTAAGCGTGCCCTTATCATGACTATATCATTTATGGCTCATGTATTCAACCATTGAAGTCCTCATATAACACTTCAACAAATAAACATACCATTTTGACCCTTTAGAGTCATCCCACCCATTTAACCCACTATCATGAGTTTCATATTTTAGATTACCACAATCTTATGTGCTTGGTATAACAATTTGACTAATATTGATCCATGTTTCCCACAAACCATTTATGGTCATTTAACCTTTGGCACATGATGATGGGTCCTATACCCCATTTCCATCCATTGTTACCAAATTCTTGACTATTTATGGGTCCTATGAACCATTTATAGTCACACCTCCTGATTTCATATATCATGATCTTTTTAACCACTCACTTGTTTTGTTTCGCCGTGTAGTCCTACAATATAGGAAATTTCACATTTGTGGCTTCTTAGACCCGTTTAACCTATTTGACCCATCAGCTTGGGTTTCAACTAGTCATATAAATTATTAGGCAACACTTTTGCATTCTAACATGGTTCCTACGGACCATCTATCTATTTCGACCCGTTTTCCCCTATTGATCTATGATTCCTACGAACCATTTATGATCTGTTAACTCGTGGCACATGGTAATGGTTTTCTTAACCACCTTCCTCCATGTTGTCGTACTTTGACTATTTTATGGCTCCATTGAGCCATTTATAGTCAACCTCCCTTATTTAAATTAACATGATTCCTTCCGAACCATTTAACTCATTTATATTACAATTTAACTATGCTATGGTCTCTATGAACCATCAAGCTAACATGTAACAATCGTCCATTTTTCACGTTGCCATGGTTCCTATGAACCATTTTAGCCAACGTTATCATTTATTTAGGATGATTATGGTTCCTATGAACCATTTATTCAACGAATTACATTTATAGATAACTATGGTTCTTATGAACCCATTTATCAATTCGATGATGTAATTACTCATGTTTATGGTCCCTTTGAACCATTTGAAATCGATTTATGTTTACTTACAAGATTCAACATTTCACATCAACGATGTCGCAATGTAATCTTGTTTCAATTCATCATCGGTTATTTAGAGCTTAATTCTAATTATTAGACTTCATATATTTATTCATATCTACAACTTGCCACAACGGGCAAGTTTATTGCTTTTCTATCCTGTTTGCATTTCATGATGACATAGCAACTATGAGTCATAAACAAAGTATGTAACATAGCATAGATGTTACCTCATGATCTTTAACCATTACTGTCCGGTTTCCGCTTATAATTAAGGTTCTAGTGACCATGTCACAACCTTTGTGTCATCACAATCTGTGTATACATAGCCTTCTTGCTCGGGTTTACCCCGATGATAATCCTAGTCGGAATCTCGTCCCACAGCCTTCCTGCTAATTGTGTCCTTGCACAGTTTAGCTGTACCTACACACACTTAGCAGCATAACAATATTGGCAAGTGTTTTAGCATATCACTTGTCGTTCCCATTTCACATTCAATAATGTAGTACATTTTTATTAGATGGTTCTTATGACTCTAAAAGCCATTTATACCATCCTTTAACCCTTTTTAGGATTACATTTCGACGTGTCGTCATTTGACCCATTCTTGGCTTGTATACTAGCATTTAACACTTATCACTTCAATTATGATTCCTTTAATCATTTGCACATCCGTATACACGTTTTAATCAAGCCATGGCTCCTAAGAGTCATTTAGCCATTACATATCAATATGACGTTTAGCAAGACTTAATCCGTCTTGCCTTATCATTATTGTCACAATTCCTATGAATTGTTTATCATCCAGTTTCCCACTAATCTGTGGCTATGGTTCCTATGAACCATTTATTGTTCATTTGACACGTTGGCATATTAACATATTTTTGTGTTGCTATGGTTCTTTTAAACCATTTAGCTAGCAATCAACAAATAATCAGCATTATGATCCCTAAGGATCATTTCCAAACAATTTGACATATCGACATGGTTATTACTAACCATTAATTGTCCACATAACATTTTAGCATGTAGTTATGATTCCTACGAACAATTACTTGTTCATATTACATTCCAACATTTATTTGGAAAATTTTTGAGGATACTTACTTGCATAACAATCCTCTGTGCATCTTTAGGGACGGTCGCTTCCAGCGTCCTCCCTACTTCACCATCATCTATGCTCGTGGGTCTCACCCAAGAAGTTGGGTCGATCACCCACCTAATAGCTTCAATTCCCTATTAGTTATACCAAACTTACGCGGGAATAAACATGACTCAACAACATGAGTTTTACTGCGTTTAACAAGGTTACTTCTTACCTTTTATTAAACGTCTAGTCATTTCCTAGGGTTACGGGTTTTCTAGCATATGCAATAGCCCGTTTCTCCATATTACATTTTACATTTCATATTTTTAATCAACTCTAGACTTGGGTTTATCCCGAGTCACTTTAAAGTCAAACACATTGTAAACATGATTCAACCGTCTTAATGGTATTGTCAATTAAAACATATGACCATTTCAAATAAGGATCAACCTTTGTACATCCAAAGATGTCCCAAAGGTGCCCTTGTTTCAATTTATTGGCTTCAAGACCCCCTCTTGGGTTGTTCTTCACCAATTACCACATTCTTCATGTTGGTTTCACGGCTCCTACAGAGTCGTTTTTCACCAATTACTACACTCATTACATTGGTTTCACGGCTCTCACAGAGTCGTTCTTCACCAATTTCCATTTGTTATATTGGTTTCACGGCTCCTACGGAGTCGTTCTTCACCAATTTCCCATTTATTATATTGGTTTCACGGCTCCTACGGAGTCGTTCTTCACCAATTTCCCATTTATTATATTGGTTTCACGGCTCCTACAGAGTCGTTCTTCACCAATTTCCCATTTATTTCAAATTCTGATTTATGACCTCCTGGGTCCACCCTCTAAATTCGACTTGATTTAGACACATTTGTATGTATTACTATTTATCAAAGTGTAACCCAGGTTAGGTAATCCCACCTGGTTGTACCTTAGCACATGCCTCTTATGCATTCGAGTCCTAACCCAATGCATTTGGAGTCGTATGTGTCATCATCCATCCACTTGTTTGGGGGAAACTCTCCTGCAAAATCAATGTGTCATTTCTGACCACTTTTAGGGTTTTCCTTACCTATAGCAAGGTTACCATGCATGAACATAAATATCCACGCGTTTCAAGAGTCAACATTGCCGACTTATGTGTCACAATGCTATCTTATTACATTAACAATTTCTATTCAAGACACAACATTGCGCAAATGCATCTTGTTACATTAACAATTTCTATTCAAGATACAACATTGCAATTACTTGTCATAATGCTATCTTGTTACCTTTATAAATTTTCATATCATTTATGATTTATGGTTCCTACAAACCATTTTTGATCAAATACCACATGATACATGGTGGTGGCTCCCTAGAACCCCTTTTTACCCATTGTATCATGCTTGACAATTACTTGATTCTGACAAGGTAATAACATAATCCTAGTATAACAGGATTCAAAAGTACTTGTCGATTTCAAATTCCTTTGCCTTTGGCAAGGTTTTCTAGTTTTTATTGGTCATGGCCAATAACTTTCCACAGGGTTATATGAGGTTTCTTGCCTAGGCTTTACCTCGTTTCTATCCGTCTTACGGATATTTGGGCTCTCATGGCCTCCTTTCTTTGTTTCCCTGTAAGATCACCGCCATCATGGCCCGTCATTGATCTACAGAATTGAAATTTTCATTAGCTCAACAGCTTTTATTTACCTTACCTCAGCAAGGTTTTTATTTATCATATTGGTCATAGCCAATATTCCCCTCCCACAGGTTTATACGAGGTTTCTAGCCTTAGCATTACCCCGATTCTACCTGGGACACTTTACTCACTCTTATATTATATTGGTCGTAGCCAATATCTCCCCCCAGGTTTATACGAGGTTTATAGCCTTAGCATTACCCCGATTCTACCTGGGACACTTCACTCACGCACTTCCCGGTTCAGATGTGAAAACACCTCCCCGTGCGTTTCCCCGAGTGATAGCTAATAATTCTGCCCTTACCGACATATAGGATCTATTATTCCTATTAAACACATATATCAACAGTCAATTTATTGTAATGTATCTTACCCGGACGCTTCATCAAGCTTGAACCGATCACCGTTCCCGTTCCCCTTGAGCTCAAAGTTTGAGTTTAAGTACTCCCCGAGTACTTAATTCTCTCAAACCATGGCTCTGATACCAAATTGTAACACCCGTATACAATTTGATGCCAAACTTACACATTATAACGTTAAAAATTTGGTCCCAGAAAATTTCTTTACAAAACATATGATTTGTAATCATAAGATGCCACCATAGTGGTTTACATTCACAAAATTTACTTATTGTTGGTTTGACATCCAAAGGTGATCTTCGACTTATATATAAGTTCTTCTCACCATAAATACAAGACGGGTCGTTCGTTCTCGATGTGATCGGTTCTTCGTAGTCTTTGATGAGCATCCACTAGGCTTTCCCTTTACCTGCAACATACTCACTTTCAATAGTGAGCTTCTATTGCATAACCATTTATTACAATATCAAATAATAAAGAAAAACAATAAAATTTGGTTTTTCACTCTGGGGCGGTACGCCCAGAATTAATAATTCCTGGGCGGTACGCCCTGGACCATTTTTGACAGAATATTGGCTATTTTCGGCCAGTTCCATACTTAGCCAAATTTTTGGCTTTCTTTCCCCTGTTTTCAACCAGATTTCACCAACCGGTTTTCCATCATTTTTAAAATCATCCTATCATCACAAAACACTTTTTAAACATGATTTTAATCATATAAACATACCTTAGCCGAATCGAATTCGTACAATGCATTTACGGGTTCGTTCAACCCGTTTGACCCGTTAGGGAATTTCCTTGTGGCAATCCCAAAGATTACCATCCATAACTTATCCGCAACGTATATTATGCAACTATAATCACAATTATCAATCATTGGCATGAGTATGATTGTATGCACCCTGGTTTGGGTGTACAATTCGATTTCCCATTCAGTTTCTTACATTAACCTTTTTACTTGAGTTTTTAGACACAAGTCAAACAATTACATTCTTATCATCCTACTTGTCATTGGATTACATAACCAATGTAATTAATATCCAAATGACCCAATTTTCTCATTTGACCCGTTAAGACGGGTCATTGCCTTTGGATCTTACAATGCTTCATTTGACCACACCTAAGCGTTTAAGATCTATGGTTCTACAAACCATTTATGATCCTTCTTATCTTGTTACATGGCATAGGCTCTTTAAACCCATTTCCGTCCATGGTAACTTGTTATGCGCTTTATGATTCCTTCGAATCTTACTTATGGTCAAATTTAGTCATTGGAGAACCTCTTGGCTATTGAGCTTCATGGTTCCTAGAACCATTCATCGCCCCTTATTGTAATTCATGTTTTATACTATTCGTATGTAATTACACATTTATATATCTACTACTTGTAACATAAACAATGTTACCTCGTGAGCTTGAGTTTCCACTTCCCCAACACCTTGGTTGTACCTTGATCAACTTGATCACCTAATGGGCCACTAACAATATTAGGACCTTTATCATCATAGCATATATACCATATTTCATTGATATGATTTCCATGCTACACAATTACAATTACACATATGTGACAATATATAAAGCATATTCATCAAGTTTGCATCTAGCTATATGGTTAAATCAACACCTCAATATCAATTAAGGCATACCTTGATCATGATAGCTAATGATCATAATTTCCTTCAAGAGGGGTCAATTTGTGAACATATAGTTCCTTATGGTTATTTCAGCTCAAAGTCTAGCAAACTTGATTACTTTACCAATATTTTGGTTCTCTTAGGCATTTTATCAAACACCTTGTGTGCATACTTATAAGCACCCATTTAACCCAATCCCTTGAACCTCCTACTTGGCCATTTAACAAGGTTTAGGTGAAATCACCTCTAGCCCAACATCAATTAAACAATTTCATCAATTGAATACATAATCATGCAAGGAATCAAGCCATAGATCCAATTTCATGACTTTATTAGGTAGTCATCTAACATGGAGGTTCAAGTAATAGAATTTAGTGACTACATCACAATTTGCTAATCAAACTAGAAAGTTATGCAACAATTGAGGTTCCTAACATCATAGGATTCATGATTCATCAACAATTTACAGATTTGAGGTCCTAGAATTCGTGACCTATACATGCAACATATGGGGTTTTACTTACTTGCTTCAAATATGGGTTTAGACAAAGAATTAGACTTCCAATTCCAAGTTCCTTGCTAAAAATCGCAGGTTGGGGCCTCTTGATTGCAGAATTTAAGCAAGAAGAAGAAGAGAGGGGTGGAGGATCGTAGTGCAGGTCGCAGAATGCGACCTCCTCCTCTTTTCTCTTCTTTTGTTAATTCTAACTTTTGAAAATTACAATCCTGACCCCTTAACTTTAGCTCTTTGTTTTAATTAACACAAAACACTATTTTTACACAAAGCACCCTAATATTTACTTGTGACAAGTATTTCTAGTAATATTAGGGGTTATTTAGCTACAAGATTATTTTACTAGACGTTTAACGGGAATTTTATTTATTAGAAATTTGGGATGTTACAATAAGCATATTCTGGAAAATACAAAAAGAATAAATGGAGGACCAGTTGCCTTTGGAAGCACTAAAGGCCATATCTCAGCACAAGGAGATGTGAGCAATGGACTGGTAAATTTTGATAAGGTCAATTTTGTGGATACATTAAATTTCAATTTACTCAGTGTCTCACAAATGTGTGACAAGAATTTGAATTTAATGTTTAATAAGAAAGAGGCTATAGTTCTCAAACCTGGTGTCAAAATTCCTGATGAATTATTTATGCTTAAGGCACCCAGGAGAGATGGATTATACATTTTGGATATGTCAGTTGGTACACCCTCATGTGGCACTGCTTGTTTCATATCCAAAACCTCTGTTGATGAATCTGATCTGTGGCACTGGAGGTTAGGTCATGTGAATTACAAGAACATGAACATAATTGTAAATCTTGGCTTGGTTAAGGGCCTTCCTAACAAGCATTTTGCATGTTCTAAGAACTGTGTACCTTGTCTCAAAGGCAAACAACACAGAACCTCCTTTAAGCCAAAAGTTGAGTCTTCTATTTCAAAACCTCTAGAGCTTCTGTACATGGATCTTTTTGGTCCAACTAGACTAATGAGTTTGGGGAAAGGTTCATATTATTTTGTAATAATTGATGATTTTTCTAGATACACTTGGGTTTTCTTTCATAAAACAAAAGATGAAACTGCTGAATTGTTGAAAACACTTGTGATCAATTTAGAAAATCAATCCAACCTTAAAGTCAAAACAATCAGATGTGACAATGGCACAAAACTCAAAAATCATGTTTTGAATTCATTTTGTGAGGAAAAGGGAATTGTGAGGCAATTCAGTGCTCCTAGAACTCCACAGCAAAACGCTGTTGCTGAAAGGAGAAATAGGACATTGATTGAAGCTGCTAGATATATGTTAGCAGATTCCAAGCTCCCTGTGATACTTTGGGCAGAAGCAGTAAACACTGCATGTTTTATCCAAAATAGGATTTTAATTGTCAAAGGCAAAAATAAAACACCTTATGAGCTTTGGAGGACAAGAAAGCCAAACATTTATTTCTTTAAGTCATTTGGGTGCCCTATTACGATCTTAATAACTAATGAGCTATTGCCTAAATTCGCAGAAAAGGCAGATGAAGGTTATTTTGTTGGATATTCTTGTGTGTCAAAAGCATACAGAGTATACAACAAGAGAACCAAAATTGTTGAAGAAACAATAAATGTGTCTTTCAATGAAAAATCTCTCAACAATTTTGAGTCTCAGCCCAGTTGGTTATTTGATATTGATGCACTAACCACTGCTTCCAACATAAATGTTGATAAGCCTGTGAGTTCTATAGTGCAGGAACATAATTTTTACAGGTCCGCTGATGAGCATTGGAAGAGCAACCAAACAGAAATCAAAAGGCCAATTTTCTTCTCTTCAATGAGCATCAAACCTCTCTTGTCGGACAATGGAAAGAAATCATCTGAAATAATTCAAATTGAAGAAGAAATAGTTACGGTTGAACTCCAAGCGGAACCAGTTTCTTCGGTTCAAGTTCAACCGGAAAACCAAATTTCAGAAACTGAAGAGAATACTGAATCAGGGTCAAATGAAGCTGAAAACTCAAATGATAGCACATCAAATGAGCTTAATTTAGAGCTTCTGACCTACAATTCAGATACAAATTCTCATAACTCAGTTGGAGTTTCAAATCCTATGTCACAATTTGGAAATATTGAGCTTGAGCTTCAAATGGAAGAAGTCATGAGTTCCCTATGCACATAGATAGAAGAATCAACAAGGATCAACCTATAAAGAATGTTATTGGAGATGTGAAAGCACCTGTGTTGACAAGAAGTAAATCTGCTGATGCAAACATTTGTTTGCATGCTGCATTTTTGTCTTAAGAAGTACCCAAGAAATTAGCTGAAGCTTTGGAAGATAGCTGAAGATATAGCTGAAACTTTAATAGCTATGGGGAGTACCGAGCCAGTTCAAGCTGAAGAACCTGCTCAAACTAAAACTCTTAGAAGCTTTCAGCAGGTTGTTCAAACTCCTGAAGCTGAAGTTGTGCAGAAAACGGTGGAAGATGCCAGAAGGGTAGCAGAAGATGAGAGGCTAGCCCATGAACTTCAAGAGGAAATTGATTTGTATTCATAGATTGAGGTTGTTGAAAGTTTGCTAGAAGAAGCTAAGACAAGGTCTTTTAATTGGAGAATAAAGGACTACAACCTAGAAGCAATGACTGATGCTGAAAGGAAAAGGCTGATATCAATTGCCTCTCAGATGCCTACCAAACTGATAAGGAATGATGATAATTACCAGTTGCTGGAAAAGATAAAAAGGGTTCTTGTGGTTAGAAATTTGAAAACAGAAGAAGAAGTAGCTCAGCTGAAAGTCAGGGAACTTTGCAACCTGATTGACAAAATTTTCCATGAGCTCAAAGGAGACACTACTGCTGTGAATCCAAAGCTAGTGATGCCTGCACTCTCAGAATTCACTTCAGGTACATCATCCAATTTAAATGTTAAACTTGAGCTTGATGATGATGCAGATGTACAACCCCCATCTTCTTTCATCTACAACCCAAACCCCATGTCTACAACAGTTCCATCATTACCACAATCATTCGCCACCATACCCTACAAACCTCCTTCAATCTCTAAAAAGGTAGCCACCAAACTTGCCAACCCTAAATACAAAACATACAATTTTACACCTGTTGTCCCTCTCAAGAAGAAGCCTCCACCTACCATTGACGTTTTTGATATTTTCCCACCTACTCTACCTTCAAGCCTTACACCAGAAGCCATTAAACAACCATCCCAAACTTCCCTACCTCCACTCACCATCAGAGAACCATCAGCCGTTGCCCTTACCGCTCCTACCAAACCTACTGAAGTTCAACCTGGCCCCTCTTCATCCACTGGAAAAGGTAAAGCACCTATTGTGGAAGAATCAGCAAGTGATTCTGATGAAGAGAGGAAACTGAAAAAAGAGGAAGATGTTACATGCCAAAAGAAAGAAAGATCAAAGAAAAAGAAGAAAAGGGCCACCTAGAAAGAATAAAATCATTGGGTGGACAGTAAATGAAGAAAACTTTGACTTCTCCTTTCAATTGGTGTGACACCTCGTCCAAAAACCAGGTCAAACCTCTTGCTTTGACTTTTTAACTAAATGCTTACGTGCTCTAATTAAATGATTTAACGGTTAGATCCTAAACTATAACTGATAACTGATGTAATCCCGCGTTGTATACCCGTAAAATACGAAAGATTTCATATTTTAATTATGGAATTTTAATAACAAGAAATTAAATATAAAATTTAACATTTTATTTTTTATCAAAACCGATATAGATCGTCAAGACTTTAACCAAAACAAGATCCGTTAACCCTATTGGGCCCGATTAGGCCCAACAAGCCCGAAACAACCCGGATAAACCCGAAACTTAACCCGGAGACTCGACCCGACTAACCGAGTCACCAACTCGACCCGAAGGTCCGACCCGCGGCCCAAATGGCCTTGGGCCGAACCCGATGTCCTCTCCCATCTCGGCCCACGTGGAAGCCCAACCCCGACGCGGTTCCTTCCCGTTTGCGGCCCAACCGAAAACCGGCCCCTTTCACCCGATTTTATGGGCTTCGGTCCATCTCCAAATCCAACTGATTAAATTAATTTGGCCCATTGAATTTTATAAAACTAGTCCACTAGATTTTTTATAGAATTTTGTCCCATCAACCTACAAATCTCACCACCTTTGTAGTTAATTACGCTTGAACCAAATTTATAAAAATTATGATTTTTATAAACCCCTGACCTCTTCATATTTTATAAAAGCCTTCACCCTTTTATAAAATACATGGAAGATTATAAAATTTAAACCACCTACAGTTGACTAGTTAGTGAAATTAAGAGCCACATAATCTTGAAAACTCACCTAGCTTAAGTTTTTATACGTTGTCATACAAATGCAAGTCCCAACATGTGTAAGGTTGACCCATTGGTTAATGACCAAAATTTGATGTATAAGAACCCACCACATCTTGTTTCCCTCACACCAAACCAACACATTTCACCACTCTCTCCCCTCCTACCTCCCTCTCTCTCGGCTGCCCCTCCACCGAGCCACCAGCACAGCCGACCGGCTGCCACTGCCCGCCGCCGCAGCTCCTCCTGCCTCCCAGCCCACCAGAGACCACCACCGGACCACCGCCATTCACCCTCCCTCCTCTCGGTTTCCTTTCCTAGCTCCTTTGTGAGTTTTATTACCCCATTACTTCTATGTTTTCTTACAAGATCCTAACACCCAAGTTTGCCTCAAGTCTTGACAACAACCACTTAACACCTACATTTTTAATAAACCATCTATCAAATCTATTCTTTATCTCCATTCTTTCATGATCTAGACATTTCCTTGGGTGTTCAAGGAATTTAAAATTCCCAAGGAAATGGGTGAAACACTTGAAGAAATCATATGAAAGTATTCAAGTGCACCAAGGATCATCATGTCATTTTTATGCATTTACTTATGTTTAATGCTCAAGAACAAAACCCTAAATGGATATTATCCATAAACTCATGATATTAGTTAGTTTTTCTTGATTTAATATGTTGACAAGTTAAAATGGTCCTAACACTTAAAAAGTGTTAGTAGATTTAAAATGATTAACTAAAAACAAATGAAAGAAAGAACATTAAAATGGGTGTTTATGTATATTTATTTGTCCTAGCACTAAAATGTGTTGGTAGATTTCATTTTATTTTGGTCCTAACACATAAAATGTGTTAGTAGATTGTCTTTTATTTAATTTTTCCTAACATAAATTGTGTTAGTAGATTGTTATTATGAATTGGGCCTAACACTAAATGTGTTAGTAGATATGTTTACATTATATGCTAACTTGATTAAATGGTCATAACACAAATGGTGTTAGTAGATTTGGGACTTTTAAAGTGTTAATGGATTTATAATACTTAACAAAGTACTAATAGAAATAAAATTTAAAAAATCATGTCAGATGATTATTTGGTAACTTGGATGAATAAAAATAACTAAAAAGATGGTAAACCTTGTCATGATTTATTTGGATAGAAAATCCATGAAATTCTTTGATAAAAACTTTCCCTTTTTAAATGAAAAGAATTTATAAACTTTTGTCCAAATATGGCAAAAACATCATTTATATCAAATCATTGAATACTTGGATTTATTATAAAAGTTCAAGACAAAAAGAATTTTTATAGATTTTGTTAATAAAAATGAAAGGAATAAAATTTATGTCAAGTTATTAATTTGACATAAATTCTTGGATTTATTACAAGTTTTAACCAATAAAAGAAATGTTATAAAAATGGAGAATTTTTCTATAAAAAGATATTGGTAAAATGAATATGTTTAATAAAAGACTTTTATAAAAATAATCAAGGAATTAATTATTTTTATAAACTTTTATTATTACTTTGATGAATCGAAGTAATCGAAATTAAGGATACGTTGCGTAGTAATAAAACCGGGACCATGCGGCGATATACGCGAAAACGTAAATGTTTAAAATCTCCGAAAAATTACCTATCACGTTTTAACAATCCAAAAGTTTATAATAAATAAACTTTTATAAATCCAAGCATCGTAAATTAATATTTTAAGAACAATGTTTCAAAAAGAAATAAATATTTCATAGAAATGAAATATTAGACGATTTTGAAATATTAAATGATTAAATGTCGAACGATTCATGTTTTAAAAGGAAATGAATAATTAATCTTGACGATTAATTATTTACAAAAGGATTTAAACTATGTTTACTTACAAAGTATTGTTAATCATTATTATTTATACTTGCTGATTGAACAATTAAATCATTTAATAATTATATGAATAATTATTTAAAAATAATTATAACTTGCATGATTAGCAAAACCAAATATATAATTATTTAATAATTATATGAACTCATAAAAATAATAATAAACATTATTATTTTAAACCCAATATTCGGGACTTGATTGAACTAATTAATTTTTAGTCTTTTATTATATTTATTGAACATAAATATAAAACATCACAAAAGTATTTATTTAATAAATACTAACTAACGGGTTTTCAAACGAATACAAACGGGATTAAAATGTCAAAACTTGACCGGTATCACTTGGGTGACTTATGTTACTCAAATGATTGTAGACCTTATGCATATGCCTATTTATTTTATTTAGGACGTTACGTGCTACTGTTGACTACACTATTTACTTGCCATTTACCTGCTGATCCAGTGAGTTTCACGGCCCCTTTTCCTTTAACTGTTTTATACTTTGGGGGAGAAATCATGAAATCTGATAAATGCTTTATATTTAATATTATGGTTTATCTATTAGCCGTATGACTACTTGTTCTCTTACTGATTG